>JAAALK010001900.1:0-166604 GCA_019279435.1 Zizania palustris
CGTGGCGTGGTGCGGCGACGAGCCGCCGGAGTCGCCTCGGTTCGACCTGCCGCCGACGGACGCGGCGGCGCTGCGCAAGGCGCGGGAGGAGCACCTGCTCTACGACTACTGCGCCGACACCACGAGGTTCAAGGACACGGGCCTCCCCTTAGAGTGCACCTCCTAATTCAACTACCTTAATTATTACTCAATTTTTCTAGTAATTCCGTTTCATAATGTAAATTATTTTGATCCATTTTAGATTTATGTATAGATCAATTAATTTAGATTATAAAGAAACCAACTTTAAATAATAATGTTTTGGTATAATTTGTTCTCGTACTCCCTCTATTCTTTTTTAAATACTAGTTGAATGTTCATGCGATTCAACGAGAAAAAATTTACAATATTAAAAAGCATCAATAATATGTAAATAGAGATGAGCGAAGATGAAGCTGAAGAGTTTTGATTTGTTGTGTTGAGAAGAAGTAGTATAGAATAATGTTGACTTTATCAGTAACAACACGACTAATCGTTCGTTTTATTCAAAAATCTTTTTAAAATATCACTTAATTTGTTATAATTTGTTTTATTATTAAAATTACTTCACAACTTTTTTTCATAGTTGCACAAATCTTTTGAATATGATGAACAGTCAAATCATGTGTTAAAAATCAACGGTGTCATTTAAAATAAATAGAGTTTACAATAAGCTAAGAAAAAAATGACAACTTGTATAACCTAAGAAAAAAATAAACCAATATCACTTATGTATGTAATTACCGTGTAACTTTATACTTATATTAGGTCTCTTTTACTATGTAAGTAAGAGGAGTAATACGTTTAACACTATAATTTTCTTGAAAAAATAATGAATAATATATTAACCATCTGTTGCAGATTATGTGCTTTATGTAACTTTTCTTTTCCTCACCAATCTTTCTGTGTAAATTGGTAAAAGTAAATTTTGGTTTCCCAAATCTTTGAAACAGAGCAACTGATTAACATACATTAATAATTGACTTTAAAATAAATAAATGGATGACCTATTGGTAATAAATTACTTTCTTTAATTTTATTTAATTCTAGTAGTTTGACTAATTAATATATATATATATATGTGGTTTTTACTTATTGGAGCGTACATTAAAAATTAATTTATGTTAGATTGTAGTTGAATGTGAGTCAAACTAACTGCTCGGTTACCGTTTGATTCAAAAATATAAATTCAAATTTTACAAACGCCCCCCTAAGTTCAGTTCAACTGGGCTCTCTCTGCTATAAAAATTCAAGAACTTCAAAATTTTTTTGCAGGATTTCCAGTAGACCGGACACAAGAATTTCACGTTATTTTTTGGAATTTCAGCACGAATCAAAAAAAACTTCCTGCGTTTTAAGCAGATCTACTGCATGACTTTCCAAATTATGTCCCCATTGCTAACCTGGTTGATTAACAGCAAGATTTTACTTGTCCCCCCCAAAAAATATTTATAGCACTTCAACTTTATTAAAAAGATTTTATTTTTCCACTTTATCTACACCCTCGGTTTATAAATTTTATTCTTTTAATACACATTACTTATTCATCTTCTATTACTTAAAAATATTGTTTTTATTAATAAGAGATACTTTAATTTTATACGTAACTACAAATTTATAAATTTGTATAAAAATGAAAATTCTCAAGTCATTATAATTTTAATTTTTTATAAAATATCATTGTCAGTGACTACGCGCCTCCAATCCGTCAGTGACACATATAAAAATTATAAGAGAAAATTACTCACATGTCATAATAATTTTTAAGAATTACTACATGTTTAGTGAACTGTGATGACTCTCTTTTATTATTAACACACCGATGCCATATTAGTAAACCGTGAAACACAAGAGAATTAATCCAAAATATCAAAATATAATAGTACGAAAACACTAACCCAAAAAAACAGTAAGGAATCACGTACTAGACAGGACTGTCAGATTTGGACACCAACCAACGCGTACGCCAAGAACATGGCACTACTACAGCTAGCTGTTCTGCTCATTAGATCCATTCAGTGTGTACGACTGAAACCACAGACAGCGAAGCACAAGCACACCGTTGCCGCAATTCTTTGTTTGATTCCCTGCACCGCACCGTTGGTTTGGGTGCAGTTTAATCATCTAATTGGAGTCCAATTAATCGAGCATCCAGTAACCAAACGGCGTCAAACAGACGAACATGTTTACTGTTTATTGTTGATATGATGGATGACAGCCGGAGCATGTGCCCAGGCCCAGCAGCTCGCATCCGCAGAATCCAGCGAAAAAATTGCATCTTTTGCATCTCGTTTTTTGCATTTCTCAGATTGATTGATTGTGTAGCTAGCTGAGCAAGATGAAGAAATTACCATCCACAGCTGATGTCTCTGTAAGACTGTAATCTCTAACAAATGGGGAAACAAATCGAGAACGAACGAATAGGACGGCGAAATGTACATGGAGGAAGGAAGAAGAAGACGAAGAGCAGGAGCAATTGGAAATCAATGGAGGAGGATGGAATGCGAGGATGGGTGTGAAGTGTTCAGTTGCGGTAGCACTCGGCGGGGAAGCCCTGGGGGAAGCGCCAGCCGTCGGCGCAGTAGTTGTAGGACATGTGGTCGCGCTCGGCCCAGGCGACGGTGCCGAGGCCGGCGGCGTCGAGCTCCATGTCGATCCAGGAGGCGGTGCCCTCGGGGCACCACGACGACGGCCAGCCGCCGGCGGGGTTGTTGTTGACGCAGGCGTTGGTGGAGTAGTCCCTGTACGACACCACGAACGGCGCGCCGCTCCAGTCGATCTGGACGTCGCCGTGCCTCGTCGCCCAGTAGCTGCCGTCCCACAGCGTCGCGTTGCAGCCTCATCGGCTTGCTGCTCGGGTACGCCAGGTCGTCGTACTTCTTGAACCGCCTCACCGGCACATCGTCCACCTGGAATCTGATGCCAATTCCACATCTTTCTGTCAGAATCAGAATCACCACCAAAAAAAAGCATCAATCGATTCGAATTTCGAAACACGAGGAAATCTACATGATGTTCTTGGGGTTCCAGATGATCTTGTAGGTGTGGAAGTCGGCGGTGGGGTCGAACCAGAGGTAGAACTGGTGCTCCTTCTTGCCGTCGCCGTTGGCCCACACGTTGGTGTTCATACGTAGGGGTCGCCGCTGAGGTTACCCATGAACTCGATGTCGATCTCGTCTGTGGTCGTCGCTCTCGGCCGGAGGACAGGTAGAAGGAGGTGACGGTGCCGGCCGAGTTGCCGCCGACCAGCTTCATCTCCACGCTGAACTCGCCGAACAGGTACGTGTCCTTGGAGTTGAACCCTGACCCGGACGTCCTGTCCAGCGTCAGCGCCACCTGCTGCGTCTTGCCGTCGTCGTTCATCACCCTCACGTGGTCGCCGCCCACCACGTCGAACCTCTCGTAGAACCCGGCCGCCGCCGCCAACGCCGGCGCCGCCACCAGCAGCACCACCAGGGACAGGGACATGTCCTTTCTACTCGCCATGGCTAGCTAGTAGCTAGTAGCTACTGTTCTGGCTGCTGGCTGTGTCGGTGCTGGATGAGTGAAAGGCACGGCAAGGAGGGGGCCGGATTTATACTGCTCCGGCGAAGGGGGATTGAGTGGGAAAAATAATAATTTCTACCCTTAAGACAATTAATATATGAATCATTTATATCAACAAATAAATATAGACTAATCTTAACGGGAAATATATTATATTGGTGCAATCATGCAATCAAACGATCTGGTACATCCACATAAAATCTAGTATTTTTTACTTTTAACTCATTTCATATGTAACCATTGGATCTAAATTGGATGTACCAAATCGCTTTATTACACGATGCACCAAATAAACGATTGCCAAGGATATCTTAATTTGGGATTAGGCATTCACCAGTTGCTTGCATACGATGGGCACACAGGCAGGATTATGATGGCCGGGTTGCAAGTGCAAATCCGGACGTTACAGTTTTGGCGAATGGAATTTTCGATCGGCGCAGTTGCTGTCCTGCAGGATGCAGCTCGATGCATGATGCATGTGACTCGCCAGCTGCTTGCCCGGTTTCTTCGTCCGTCCACTGGTGTTGACGTACCAACCACCTCTTCAGTTCATGCACGCGTATGAATCATCATCTACCATGTCTACACCACCATGGCTTCGAGGGAGCCTTTCAAGCTAGTTGATCAAATTGTTTGGATTCCGATGAATGAATTTAGCATCCAATGCTTTCTCAATTCTATAATATTATATAGGATCAGATTTATTTTTTATTGATAATGTACATATTTATTGTATTATAAAATATCAAATCTAATCTTATATCCTAATATTGGACAAATAGAGTTAATAAACGAATTTAAATAGCTTTTTCATACTTTATTATGCAACTAATTTTAACATTTATTTGTTTAAAACTGCGCCACACAGTAATTCGGATGAACATACCATTTTAAACTAAAAAATAAATTTAAGTTATTTTATTTCAACTTAGAAAACAACACGTTGGAGCTGCCCGCCAAATCAAAACCAAACCAAAGCCAACGCCAAACAAAGCTAGCACGCACATGGAATTGCCGCCGCATGCATGTTCTACTGCAATTTAAGGCGACTTTTAATTCGGCCAAATTCAAGCGCAGCATGCACCATTTTTGTATCGATCTTTCTTCTCTCTCCGTGTTCTTCTCGTCCACAGTGTTTCGATTTTAGTGGGCATACGTTTGGTTTTGTTCCCCTCAATTTTAATTTTTAACATTATACTAGGTTTGTTGTTGTTTCTTTTGTTCAGTTTTGGTTGTAAGATATCAGAGAATATATCGCCTAATAATGGGATTGCAGAAGCCGTGCAGATGATAGTTAGCTTGGGCATATAAACTAGAGTGCTTCACTAAGATTCCGATTAGTTTTAGAAACAACTTTGGACCGGATGGTTCCATCCCTTGTTTTTAGAATAGAATCATTTGTGTTTTGTGTTTGGTTCAAAAATATTCTAGTTCAATGTTTAGTTGGTGGTTGAAAGAAATATGACTCCACCCTAAAACCTCCGGCCATCCCGAAACCTTCCCCTGCTCCGGATAAAACAACCTAGATAAAACAGTTCAACATTTTGCCACTGGCATTGTTTTAACTTGTGTCCTAACAAGGTCCATAATTAATCAAGTATATGCTAACCTTTGGGCACGGAAGAAGAACAAGGAATGTGCATGATGGGGAGAAGAGGGTGCATACGGAATCGGAGGTTGCTCTCCAAGCCGCCGTTCACTGTTGCGTGATGAGTGCTTTCCATCGCTCATCTCCGTACCAGGTTTCAGTATGTTGCAGTACTGTACTGTAGCAGCAGCAAGCAAGATGTTGCTGTGACGTGCACGCACCTCTTCATCTCCCTTGTATGGATGGATACGTTTCTCCACATCAACCTTGCACTTCCACCTCTGCCATTTGCCAAATTGGTATCAGGTCGGTTGCTGTGGCCTACAATATTGGAAACCCAGAATCAAATGATCAATGAGGGTTTAGCCATCATCGTGGGACACCATATATCAAGCCCTATTGTGCATAACTAGAAAAGATTAGGTGCAAAAATCCATCCATGCATTCCTCTTTCCATGCTGATTTGAGTTAGAACTGATCTTAATCGATAGTTCAAGAACAATTAAAAACAGCAAAGCAACTTGCCTGACTGTGCCTGAGAGAATTGGCCATGTTTGACCCCTACTTGCTCAAAGCAGATGCTTCCTATGAGGTATGGATTAAGCAAGCATACCATGGATGGGAGATCAATTACAGCTTGTTGGGTGTTGTGGGGAATGCAATAATATGTGTTCTCCTGGCTGCTTGGATTGATGGGGAACAAATCGCAAGAACATATCAAACTGAAGAAAATTGGAACAGACTTGAAAATACAGTACCTGCAGTTCTCATTAAGTCATCAGTCATGGCAATTGGCAACCCATTCATGTTTTACTCATCAACCCATGCCCAAAGGCTTAGGTGTCATACTTGCATCGATGCTTCTAAATCTTTCGCACATGAGTGATGCTTACCATTCTTACAGGATCCATCTTCATATATCCATTGTGCATAGATGCGCAGTCATGGCATGTCCACAGCCATCACACTCCTAGCTTTCTATAAGCATACCGTACTTGCATTCCATGTGAGCTTGCAAGCAATCAAGAATAGCGAGGACACTGTTACTTGGTGACTCTTGGATCTATTCTCTGCCGTGAAGGAATAAACCTTACCGCCGACTTCTATCCAGCTGCAACCAGTGTTCGTCTTAAGCCCTCTCTCCTTCATTGCCATCCTCACTCTGGCCACATCACTCCAGCAACCAATGCTGGCATACAGATTTGCTAGCTGTATATGAGTTGCAGCGCATCCTGGTTCCAGTTTAAGACGGTGTTCTGCAGCATGAATGCCGATTGAAATTTTCCCATGCACTCGACAGGAAGCAAGCAGAGAGCCCCATATGACAGCATTTGGAGGGGTGGACATTGTTTGGATCAAATCCCATGCTTCATCAAGCAATCCTGCACGCCCAAGAAGATCAACAATACATGAGTAATGATCTAGCGTTGGTTTTATTCCATGTTCAAAACCATTGTCTTGAAGCAGTGTCGACCTTCCTCCACAAGGCGTGCATGCCTGCATGATGAAAGGACACCAAGGAAGGAGAGAGAATCTGGTACTATGTGATGCCTTCCATTTCTTTCAGCAAGTCCAGACAATGCTTGGCAAGGCCATACTGTGAACATCCAAAGATCATGGCATTCCAGGAAACCAGGTCTTTGCAAGCGATGCGCTCAAATATGGACTGGGCTTCATCTATGCAGCCAAACTTTGCATACATTGACAGCATGGCATTGGAGACATGCACATACGAATGGAAACCATTCTCATTTGTAAAGCATGAACACTTTTACCAAGTGCTAGAAGTGCATGGTTAGTACACACGCTGAAGAGAGTGGCAAATGTGATGTCATTTGGCTTGCACCTTGAAAGCCTCATTGATGCAAACAAACGGAGACATGGCTCAACCCGATTATGTAGCACAAAACCTGAAATCATTGCTGTCCATGACACAGTATTTTTAGTTGGCATGCTCTGGAAAATCAAGTAAGAACTTTCCAATTTACCACATCTTGAATATAAGGTGATGAGTGAGCTACCAACAAAGACATTTAAATCATAGCCAACTTTAGTCGATAGAGCATGAAGCTGTGTGCCTCCAGTAAATGATCGCCTATGAGCACAAGAACTCATGGCAGATGCCAAAGTAGATTGATCTGCACTGATTTCTCCTCTCCTGTGTAGGTCCACTATCAGCATAAACATGTCTTTTATGATTCCAGTCCTGGAAGAGCAAGCTGAGCCATTTTTTGAAACATAGTTAGCATGTTTAACTTGTGCTGGATTGTTGCATGAGTAAGAGACACCATTTCCCTTGCGCATTGCATGATTTGATTGAACTCCCAAGATGTCATCCATGCAGTCATGGATTAGTCGTTGATGGATTGGACCTTCTACTCTACCATAGTCAGTCTTTCTAGGTACAAGATCCAAAACTTTTAGCGCGTTGTTGATGTTGCTGCCATGTTGGTTCCTTGATCTGCTTTTTGCTGCCGAAATTCCATAGTTTGAAACAGGTACACCAATTGCTGCTGCTGCTGCCGAGAAACTGCTGAAACAGCCACGTTGGAGACGATTGTGCATAACTGAAGCTATCCATGTGTGAGCCACTGAGGACGATAGAGGAGCAGAAAGTAGCAAGGGATTCAGAGCACTTAACGTGTGGTATGTCTCAGTTGAGCCCCAATATTTTCGAAGATAAACTGCCGCACCAGCAACTTGGGGATCAATCTTGCTCCCTGAAGAAGCACATAAATGATCAAACCACGGATGGATGGATTAGACTGGTAGGGAAACACAGAGGTTGATAACAGCAGCATGGAATATCATTATCACGTTGATATCAGGTCGAGGCCTGCACAGGAGCGATGAGCTCTCGAAATGTCAAGGCTAGAACGAAATAGTTGGCAATCGAGCTGGTTCGCATCCGATGCCGGGACGACGCTGGCGACGTGCATCAAAACCGAGACGGTGCAGACGACATGAATCAAGGCCGGCTAGTGAGGAGTGAGGACTACCAGTGGGCACGCTGGCGGTGGCGGCGTTGCCCCTGGCGCCTGGCGGTAGGGCGGAGGTGGGGACTGGGGAGTGCTGCTGTGAGGCGGAGTACGAACGAGATGGAGCAACATGGAGGCCCCGACCTCGAGATAGAATCCAAAAAAAGCAAATCGAGAAGAAATGGCATCACCAACCGTTGCATGGCGCCTGGAAAGGAACGTGTAGCTCGGCCTACGGGCAGTTTAGCGGCGGTTGCCATCGTCGCCGAGACCCATCCCAACCGTTGCACAACGCCGTTCGCCGTGCACCTCATCACCGGCGACAGGTCACCGCCCTCGACGCCGGTGGAAGCCGCGCGCTGCCACGGCACCGGCCATACCCTTCGCTGGCTCGTCCACCGCATAGCCATAGGGTTGGGTTCATCGCAACGGGGACACGAGCTAGGGTCGACGGAGACATGGGCTGCGGGCGGCAGCTAGCCGAGGGGGACGGGAGCAGGGGCGACGGGATTTGGCGCGGCGCGGCGCAGCGCGTCTGTTCGGCAACAGGAGATGGGTGGAGAGTTTCCCTAAACGACGTGGCCGGGCAATGGCAAGGGAACGAGGCATACCTGATCAGGCGGAGGCAGGCGGCGGAGACTGGGAGCTGTGGCGGCGGCGGCGGCGGCGCGTGCGGTCGGAGACGGGAGCCGCGAGTGGACAGAAGGCATCAGCTGGGCCGATGTGGTGGGCTTTTCAGATATTTATTTAAAAGTACGCTGTTTATCTGCTATAAAAAATCACGAAAGATTTAATAATTTTTATTTTTTCACTAAAAAATTTATCTTATTTGATTATTTTTTATTTTATGCGGGTGACTGGAGTTTTATAATTATAAACCTAAATGATAAATAATTAAAGTTATTTTTAATGGTGACGAATAATCAATATTCCAAAAAAATATTCGGACCACTAAAGATGTGGTAGTAAGTAAAAAAACAGTTCTTTCCACTACAGAAGAATGTCCATCTAGGATGCAGTCAATAACTAATGTTAATTTCGATCATAACTATAAATAACTTTAAAAATGACGTGGCCAAATTTATCTAAAATGTTTTGATAACTACCAAAGTCATGGCAGGTTTGCCGTTAAACTCTTGTTTTCCAACTACCAAAATACTGATAAAACAGTTTCCAACGGAATACGGATAGAACGGAATACTGAGAAAATCTACTACTAAAAGTAGTCAGATGTAGAATAGTTATTCTATACCGACTATTTTCAGTAGTAGATTTTTTTTAGTAAAATAGCAATTTAGTACTACTTCTTTTTCAATAGTATATTTCTCGGTAGAATAGCTATTCTACAACCGTGATGCAGGATAGCATTTGTATATATATATATGTATGATAATAGAAAGCCAAAGGGGAAACAGTACGATTGTCAATTGTCAACGCTAACGTGAATGCGACGTGCACCCACGTGCCGTGCGTGCGTGCGTGCGTCTTCCAGATTAATCACCCGCAATTTATGCAAACTAATCGTAAAATAAAGATGTAAAAAACAATACGAGTAAGTTGATATGGGATTCCATAGAAACTTTGACTGCAAATAAAGCTAGCAAGTTGCTCTTCTTTTTTTTTTCTCGCAGGACTCGGTTGCAATTCTGACTTGCATCGCAGCTCGTGCTTCATGCAAGTTGATGAGGAGCTGCACGTAATGCACGATCAGGTCTTGACTTTTCGTCGTAAAGCGCCACTAGTTAAAAAAATAATAATTTTACCTTTTCATCAGTTTATCATAAAAAACCCTTTTCGATTTTGTCCATAAAACACTCCATTTTCATCTCAACCTGTTTCTAGTTTGTAAATCCTCCAACATCACTTATTGTTACTTCACAAATACTATTTTCGTAACGAGGGGTAGTTTGTTTTTACTCTCACCAAAGTTATTGAATTCTTCAGTAGACTTTAGACTTTAGGGTGTGTTTGCTTGAGCTGTAAGCTGTATAAAAGCCGAGAAATTGTTTGGTTAGAATAATTGCGGATTTATATTTCGGTAGTTTATTATGTTTAGTTACATTATTAATGTGTAATTTTACATGTAAATCATTCTAATAATGAAATTTTGTAATATTTATATTAAAATTATATATATATATATTAAATTACAATAAAAGATATATTATACTAAAAATTCACTTTTTTAAATTTTACATGAACTCGTATGTTTTAATAGCATAGTAGGTAATATTCATTCAAAGTTGAACCGAGAAGTTGTGAGGTTATATTAACTTTCAAATTTGTACTACGAAAATTTGCAGATTTTGAAAAAGCTGGGTGACCAAAAGAGTTGTTTGGTTAGATTCCAGCTTCAGAGCGAGGAAGCTGGTTCAAAAATATGACTCTTAATATGCTACTTTTTTGATTATATATATATATATATATATCATTTTTGAGTTATACATATGATTTAAGAAATCAATTGACTTTGTTGCCTTTCATTTATTGTGCCTTACAAAAGTAAGTTATTTATTTTGTGAAAATGATAAACACGTAACAAAATAAAAGTGACTATAAGTTGTAAAAATAATTTATTTATTTAAAAAAAGATAAGAAGGATAAAACAACTTATATAAATAATTTGCAGAGTATTATCTCATAGACCTATTTAATAAACACACAATTTTCTAGCTAGATTTCATGGGTAGGTCTCATCATAGGCCCTAAAAATTTTTAGATTGATGAAAAGAACTGAAGAATGAGGAGAGGCCCAGTCAGTCAATGGCCAACTAGGGTTTAGCTTTAGTTGACCTTGACCCTATTATTACTAGGAATTTTATGTCAGTCTGACAGTCTCCCAATCCGATTCAGACTCTGTTCGTCGTCTCGGTTAGTTCTCATTTCGAGGTGTTCATTAGATTTCTCTTGTTTGGTAGCTAGTTGATTGGTGTAGCACGTTGTTTTTATAGGAGATGGTGTGCGTTGAATTGTGACTTGGGTTAAGGAGTTTGGAGCTCTTGGCTTGCTTCTAGCTAGCTAGAGCTAGCTAGCTACAGTGCAAGTAAAAACAGCTGACACATGCACTCAAGATTGAAGTCAACGGTTCAAATCCATGGACCGTTGAGGCAAAATTGACAAACAATCTAACAGAAAGGTTTGATCCATGTCTTTGCTCCCGTTGCGAACACTACAACAAAACAGGGAACTTCCGTCGGCCAAAACCGACGGAAGTTAGCCCTTTCCCGACGAAAGAAGCTAACTTTCGTCGGCAAAAGGCTAACATCCGTCGGCCTTTGGCACAGGTGGGAGGCGGCGAGGGCGGGCAGCGGCGGCGTGGGTCGGAGGCGGGAGGCGGCGAGGGCGGGCGGGCGGCGGCGCGGGCTGGGCGCGGGAGGCGGCGGTGTGGGCGCGTACAGGGAGTTAGGTCTCCCTGTACGCGCGCGCGGTTGGGGAAAAAGCCCCCTAACTTCCGTCGGCCAGCATTAATGGCCGACGGAAGTTAGGGGTTCCGATCGGCCGCGGAAAAATCCTCCGCTAACTTTCGTCGGCCACTGTGAGATTCGACAGAAGTTAAGTTAACTTCCGTCGGCCTCCAAGAGCCTAAATAACTTCCGTCGGCTTTCCCAAAAGCCGACGAAAGTTAATTTGCCGACGAAAATTTCCTATTTTGTTGCAGTGGAAAACCGAAATAATCGAGGGCTTCTCGAAGATTGGACGGACGTCGTTATAAGTTATGGTCTGACATGTACTGATGTATAGACACTACTAGAAACAATTTAACAGGTATTTACTGTCGGCACACCGTGAAAATTGCTTTGTCTATTTTCCTGTCGGTTTTCTGTATTTTTCTAACGGTTATCTCTCTGTAGGAAAATTTGCTTTCTAGCCGTGAGAATGAAATCTTCATTATGGATTCTACTATTTTTTATGAAAACGTTTCATTTGATTCTCTTTGAGGGAAGTGTCATTTTGATGATCGATTCAACCTCTTTTTCTTAAAAGAAGTTTGATTTCTTGGTGACAAAAAAAATGTCACTTGATATGTGTTTCAAGTTAATCTTTTAAAACACTAAGCATTGGTATTTCTACCCCCTCCTTCATATATTACAAGTTGTTAGTATTCTCTATAATTCAAACTTCTCTTTTTTGAACCAAATTTATATAAAAATATCCTAACAACTATAACATTATTTTAGTTTTATTAAATTCACCATAAAATATGTACTCTTACCAGTGTATATATGTTAATATAAAATTTAGAAAAATGACTTAAAAAGTCAAATGAAGGGAGTATATTATTATATGCATGAAATTCATATGGGTAGATTTGTCTCCACAATTACTTGCATAATATTACAATTGTCTTAATATTTAAAATATATTGCAAAAGAAAGGATCATATATATGATCTTATAAGTGGATACACCATATTATGGAGATCACCATGATGGTTTATATATGATCTTTTAATTATTGTGCACATCATGTTTCTAGGAACCTAGCTTGCCACCAATTTCAAAGGTTTGACTTTGAAGCCAAGTTACATTACACATCTCCATTCTCCACTCCAACCAAAACATGGAGAAAGCAACCCATACATAAAATAGTCCATTACTAAGTATTCTATTCTCATCCCAAAAGTCCAATCTTTCAATATGAGGAGGATCCCACCATGGAATATGGATGTCCAATTTGGTGCAAATCATCAACAACTATAAAATTAATATAACTAAAGTATTTGAATTTATGAATTTGACTATATTATATTTATAACATAAAAAATACACAAGTATATATAGCTCATTTATTAGTCAAAGGTTTTTTTTTGACATTTTCAAGTGTATATGTGTCTTGTATTTTTTGATGAAAGGAGTAATAAATAATAGCATTTCATATATGACAACCGTTTTCAGTTGCTAGTTTCCAATCACAAAAATGATGGGACAACTCTGTTGAACATAAAAGTTGGATGATAAATTACAGATGAAAATGAGATTACAAAAATTATTTAAGAGTGTAAACAAATAAATTTAACATTAAAAAGTTTATAAACAGTTTAAAACATCTTTTTATGTTTTTCATATATAAAGTTTTTTAGAAAACAACACCATTTAACTCACAAACATATCAGGCTTTGGAAATACTTTTACCAATAACAACTTAATACGCAAAATAGATGTAAGCAATTTAGCGCCCGATCTCATAAGAATTTGATGTTGAGCGTGTTTAGATCTCGTATCATATCCCAACACATTGCTTTCAATCAAATTTAGTCTTGTGTGCATTCTTCCACACACAAAAAAATCAGGCTTTCAAATAAAATAGGGTCACATGACTTTCTTTAAAAAATAGAAACTTAATACATCTTTCTGTCTCGTACATTATAACTGATGATCCAATTAATATTTAATAATATAATAAATTTATATCAACTTAAAGGTGAAATTTATATCAACTTAAAGGTGGTAATTGGAAAATCGGTAGAAAAAGATAGCCACGCATTGACTTCTATCCAGCTCCTCGTCTTCTTCCCCGTTTCATTCCACTTATAAATCCACCGCCCCACCCGTTCCCACCTCACGATCTCGTCTAAGCTCACAAACCCAACTTGGAAGCCACAAGCAAGAGCCCAGAGCGAGCAGCGAGCTCTCGACTCTCGTATCGTCTCCTCCTCCTCTGGCGCTGGCCGCCGGCGACCGATGGCCGTGGACCTGATGGGCTTCAGCCCGAGGGGCTGCCCCGCGGAGGCGGACCAGCTCGTGTTCCAGGAGGCGGCCGCCGCGGGGCTGCGTAGCCTGGAGATGCTGGTGTCGTCACTGTCCGGGGCGGAGCACCACCGGTCGCAGCCGTCCCCGCCGTTCGGGGAGATTGCGGGCCAGACCGTGTCCAGGTTTCGTAAGGTGATTTCTATCCTCGACCGCACCGGGCACGCCCGCTTCCGCCGAGGGCCCGTCGTCACGGCTGCGGCCACCGCGGAGGCGCCGTCGCCGTCGTCGCCGGTGTCTCCTGCGGCTCCTCCTGCTCTTCCGCCGCCGCCCCCACAGCCGCCGGTCACTCATCAGCCGACGCCCGTCAAGAGCATGACGCTGGACTTCACGAAGCCCGCCAAGGCCGCGGTGTCGGTGACGTCGACGTCGTTCTTCTCGTCGGTGACGGCCGGTGGCGAGGGCAGCGTCTCCAAGGGTCGGAGCCTTGTCTCATCCGGCAAGCCTCCGCTGGCCGGCGGGGTCAAGCGCAAGCATCATCAGCCGCACCCTCCCTGCGCCGCCGTCGCCGCCGCCGTCGTCCCGCACTCGAACGCGGCGGGGGAGCGGTGCCACTGCTCCAAGAAGCGGAAGCACTGCACGAGGCGCGTGGTGCGCGTGCCGGCGGCCAGCTCGCACGTGGCCGACATCCCCGCCGACGAGTTCTCGTGGCGCAAGTACGGGCAGAAGCCGATCAAGGGGTCCCCCTACCCGCGGGGCTACTACCGGTGCAGCACCGTCAAGGGCTGCCCCGCCCGGAAGCACGTCGAGCGCGCCGCCGACGACCCCGCCGTCCTCATCGTCACCTACGAGGGCGACCACCGCCACTCGCCGCCGGCATAAGGCCGCCGCGCCTTCTCCCACCGGAGTAATTAGTAGTAGTAGTAGCTAGTACTGGTTAGCATCGGTCGCTGTGTAAAATGGTTTTACTGCTGCAGTTACTACTCTATTACTGAACTAATCCTGCGTGTAATTTCGCCTCGGGTAATCAGAGAGCGTAATTTTACCGTGGCCGGGGCTGTGCACAAGTCAAAGGGCGGCAATCAATTCTGCTTTAATTATCGTGTCGAGGGCGTGGGGCCCACCCGGCGGACCACGGGACGAGACTGGCGGTGGTCAAAGGCTTTTAATTTGCGCGTTAATTAAAATGATGTGGGCCCACGCCCACGCGTGTGGGCCACGTTTCAACGCCTCGGTTTCTTCGCAGTTGGGTGTCTCTTTCCTTCCACCGGTTGACTTTTTTTGATAGTGTCCGGTCCGATAGAAATCACGTGGTACTTACGGTTAATTGATTACCCGTATATTTGGGGCAATATGATAATACATTGACGTACTACCTCCTTTATATAATAAGTCATTTTGAATTTTTCGTATTCATTTATAGACTAACAAACTTAGACACATATATTGATGTATGGATTAATATGAGAAAATTAGAATGACTCATCCCATATAACATATTATTTGTGGTGGGCTTTAGTTATACCTTATCATATATGAGTTATCTACGACGAGTTATAAATAGAACTCATTACATATAAGTTCTTCGATACATTTTAGAAAAATGCTATCGAGTTCCGGCACATTTCATCCAAATTTTTGCTAACTCTCTCATACATGCTTTATCAAAATCAATGAGCTATCTCCATCTATCATCACCGCTTGTCTCGACTTTCGCCACCGTTCTTGGTGACCGTAGACGTTATTGCTTCCATGACACTGACACCGCACCGATCCTCCTACACGACCGTGACAACCTCTCTGACGTTGGCAACCTCTTTTGTCATCGTCTCCATCTCAAAGTATAACACAACTACAATTAGATGATAGTATTATTCATTTATTATGTTAATAAGAGAGAAAATAATTAGACAAGGGCTTCTGAGTTTTGTAGCAACATCTAATCAGAGAATTTTACAAAGTATGTGAAGCTAGCTAGAATTGGAGATAGTGGTAAAAAAGATAGGGTAAGCTAGGGCAAAAATCTAGCAATCTGTATTTTGAAGTATGGTGTGCCAAAGAGTAAAAAAAACTCTAAAGTGTTTTTCAAATTAAGTCTTAAATTGTTAATTTTTTTGTGGCTTACAAGCCATTGTTCTAAAAAAATTATTTAGGAGGAGTGCTTACTTTTATATATTGTAGTCTTAAATTGACTTAATTAATTTTGGGGCAAAGCATTTGACTTTTGAAAGCCATCTTTTGTAGAGTTTTTTTCCCTGCTGGAGTTCACATGGCCATTAGCTAGATGTACAAAACTAAATTAGATTTTTTAAAAATATTTGACTGTGTTTAGCTGTTTATTTTAAGGGCGCTGACTTGGAGATTGAAGCTGTCACAGCTCACACGTGGGAACAGTTGAGTCAATTGACAATTGGTGCGTGTTTGATTTGCAATTTCACGAAAAGGTCAAAAGGACTTGATTAACGAGCTACATCTTCTTTGTTCATACACATCTCCCTTCTAGACTAAGGGGTGTTTAGATATCCTAGGCTAAAATTTAGTCTTTTCACATCGGATATTCAGATGCCAATTAGAAGGACTAAACATTAGATAATTATAAAACTAATTGCAGAACCTCTAGGCTAATTTACGAGATGAATTTATTAAGCCTAATTAAGTCACAATTAGCACATGTTTACTATAGCACCACATTGTCAAATCATGATCTAATTAGGTTTAATAAATTCGTCTCACGGATTAGCTTAGGGGTTATGTTAGGTTATTGGGCTAATTGGGCCGGGCGAACCGATGAGCTGCGTTGCCAGCCACCTTTAGTCTCATCTCGCTCACACAAAGGGGCTACGAGCTCCTTATAAGGGAGAGTAGTCATCCTCCCTCCTCAGGCCACTCTTTTGGGATTGAGAGGGCTCTCCGCTTATAAGGGTGCGTTGGATGCGCATGAACGTCTGAACGTGAGGCGAGGCCGATATGAGCCGGTGTTGCGTGGGAGCTGAAAGGTCTGGACGCTAACAGATTCTACGATTAATTTTATAATTAGCTCAGATTTAGTCTCTCTAATTAATATTCGAACATCGAACGGGATAAGTGGAAAAAGTTTAGCCCCGATGCCAAACAGGGCCTAATCAATCAATGAACTTGTGATGCTCCGAACTTTGTTACAAAATTAAACCTTACGTTTTACTCCCTACTCCCTCCAGTGGTCAACGCGAGCACGCATGCAGCAAGAGAAGCCGTTACAGGATGAGGGCCAATGAACCGAAGTCAAACAGCCTCACCTCCTGTCCGGATCTCGTTAGGAAAAAAAACTGTCCGCCTCCGAAAGTCAAACGGCGAAACACCAACCAGCAAACCAAACTCCGTTGGTTTTGCGACGAACAGGAGGCTGCAGATGCACATCCCAAGTTTTGCTTTGGCCCTCCAGTTCGTCCGTAGTTGACTCTGCACTCAATTCGTCCTGCTCCGTGTCGCCTGCTGCCTTAATTTGACGTCCAAGCCAAACTTTGCTCTTGCTTCTATCTCGGCCCTTCATTTTATTTATGATGCATTGAACTATTATTATTATTATTATTATTATTATTATTATTATTATTATTATTATTATTATTATTTACAAATGCTATTCTACACCATGAGTGTAGAATGCTATTCTACACCGACGTGGAATGGAGGGGGTTGGGATTGGGTGGGGTGTGAAAGCACGGGATGATAGGTGTAGAATAGTATTCTACACCCATAGTGTAGAATAGCGTTCCCGTATTATTATTATTATTATTATTATTATTATTATTATTATTATTAACTGAATTATGAAAAGTACTCCTCAGTTAACTTTTGACGCAATTGACTTTTATCTCAACATTTGATAATTCGTATTATTCAAAAAAATTATGTAAATATGCAAAAATATAACTTATAATTGAAGTGCTTTCGGTAATAAAACAAATTATAACAAAATAAATGATATTTCAAAAAGCTTTTTGAATAAAACGAATGGTCAAACGTTGAGCTAAAAGTCAACTGTGTCGTTTAAAAGTAAACAAAAGGAGTATAAGATAGAAGAAAAAATAAACTAGTATATCAATAATAGATGATATGATAGGTAAGTCAACTTTCATTTTGTACGTGAGAAATACGGTGCTCTTGGGAATATAGGTTGTGCCTAATGTGTTATTTGTTTATTTGGTTCAATTTTTCGCTTTCTAAAAAAACTGATTAAAAAGCTGAACAATTGCAACCTTAGCTTTATAGGAAAAAAGGGTTATTTCTACGTCATTACCCGTACATTTTCGCAAATCAAGTACTCCCTCTCTCTAGTGTACAAATAATAGTCATTTTGGTTTTTATTGAGAGTGTATTTTCGGTGTACAAATAATAGTTGTTTTGGTTCTTATTGAGAGTGTACAAATATTCGTCATCCCGTCAATTGAAGTATTGCTGACAAATGAGATGTGGTCATCGGGAGTTGAACTTGGGTAGCACCACTAAAATTTAAGCTCAATAGCCAATTGAGACAACCCTTGTAACTTTATTTAATATCACTTTAGTATATGTAATTTTGTCTAAACGGTTAATATTTATATATCTGAGGGAGCAGAGAGCAATGGAAAAGTTTGGCTTTGAGACGGAAAGAAGAGGCAGACAAGACGCACAGCTGGAATGAATGCAATTGCAGACGACACGACGGGTCAGTTGAGCTGCCACCGAACTTGGGCAGTGATGGCCAGCTGAAGTAGACTTGTCAGTTGTGGTAGTTAGTCGTTGGGCTGACTGTGCCGTTAATAAGCCGCTGCCTTGGTGCGACAGGGACTTTAATTTTGTTGTTAAGTTAGCTAGCTATACAACTGATTTATGACTTGTTTGATTCTTCAGTATTAAACTAAACTTTAGTCTACCTCTATTTATGTTTAGTCACGAACGGTTTAGTTCCAGACTTCCAGTAACTAAAAACATTATAACAGCTAAACAAATACAAAACTACTCCTCATAAATGTTTGTCGTTGCTATTTTTCTCACCTTGAGGAACATTAATGAGGTACATATCAAGTCATTAGTGTTCTTTAGTTCCTTTTAGCAATCTCATGGTGATTAAAAGGCTAAAGTTTAGGGACTGAAATTTAGTCACTTTTAAGCATCATGTTTGATATTTTAGGGATATGTTTGATATTTTAGGGATCAAAAGAGACTAAATTTTAGAGTTTAGCAAGGTAGAACAGTACCTGGTCAATCGAAGTACGTTAACTATTCATGTATTGTACGAAGAAAATATGGTAAAAATCAAGTTTTGGTCGAACAAATTTTAATGCTAAAACTAAGATCTTTGTGAGATAAGTATTCCTCCATCACATAATATTAAACCTGCTTCCCCCGGGCATCTAAACATGGCGGTTCATTTTTACACGGCATGCATAATACATAATCTATATCTAGGTAAAACTTAAAAGCAACAAAAAAAATGTACAACATTCAGGCTATATTTAGTTCAACTGAAAACTGAATCAAATAAGCTCCAAAATTAACTAGCTTTTTCAAAAACGGCAGCTTTTTCGCTCGTAGTAGACATTGAATGCTCTCTACAGGAGCCACAGAACCCTAAGAAACAGCAAGGGTTACAAAGCCTAACCGATGGAGCAAATCAATTCACCTAAGCTGCATTCCATACTCATCACCTGCTTATTCGTAGTAACTTCAATCCTTGGAGGGGATGTCGGATCAGTGGAAAGAATGGAGCAACAGCACAAATAGACGGCATGACAAATTGAAAGGAGCAAACGAAACTAGTAAACATCTCGAGAAACAACAGCATCCGAACAGGAACAAGTCCCTGGGTAAACAGGTACAGATTTCCTGCTTGGAAAGCCAAAATTGCACAGCATCCAGTATCATCAAGCTCAGACACCCTAAGGTAAAATAACCATGTTGCATACATAGGAAACATTCTCCACAGGATAGGAAGAAGCCTAGTTCATCCTCCTGATGAGCTCGTTGATGTAATCCTCACGGTTGCCGGCATCACCGCCCTCGACGTAGTGGTTCCTCTTCTTCTTGAGGCCACCGAGAGGTGCCTTCAGCTTGAAGGGCCACAGGAAGTTGTTGGCCTCCTTGAAGTGAGGCCCAACAGTCTTGATCTCGTGGACAAGATCCTCAATGCAGATGATATCATGCTTCCCCAAGCCCTATCGTGTGAAAAAGGTTGGCAACAATCAGGAGATAAGAATTAAGATTAGCAGTAAAATGTTCGTGTCACGATCAAAGGCTCAAATCTGCCATACCTCATCAATGACTTTGTTGTTGGTAAGAGGAATCCTCTGCTTGTTGAGCTTTCCATAACCCCTCTTATAGATCAATTCCCTGATACTCTTGAGGTTTGGGTACCTGATGAAACCAAAGATAAGTATATGATTCAGCCTGATAGAGATCATAAGATCAAGCTCAAAAGTAGTATGTAAAGTCAAAATCAATAAGATAATCCAACTGGTGATCAACAATCCTAACCTTGAATGGGGTAGTGCCGATAAGAGTTAGGTTATGGTCTATTGCTTTTTAGCCCATCGGCAAAGAGTGAGTACAGGCAGCAAGTAATTGATACATTGACAGTTATGCTGATAGCTTCTAACAGAACATGAGTTCATTTTACCAAAAATCTATACCTAGCGTTCATTATATACTTACACCAAATAAACACAATTGAATAAAAAATAGACAACACAGGGACGAGATTAATTAAGTAGAACTATTTCCATAAAGTATTGGCAATTAGATAATCACATAATATAGGTCTTCAATCTCAATCATGCCATGTTACAGTAGAATACAATTCAAGTGAACCATCTCCCTGGCAACATCTAGTGTTAGCTTCAGTGGTTGATTACAATATCAGCATTGAAATCATAATGTGACATAGTACAGCTAGGAAGACAAACGGAACATGTATCCCACGCAATGAATGTTTAGGGCATAGTGACATACCCATATGCAACATATGGTTCAACCCTGCGCAGCATGTTTATGGTTGCCTTGTTAACCTTGAGGAAAACACCATTGAAGATCTGCAGACACCATTTCAGCACAAATATTAGCCCAACATATCCAAAAAATGAAATACAAACCAACATATTGCAAAATATTAGCACGAATTGAAATTTCGCCACAAATGTTAGTAGCCCAACATTTGCAATGCCACTACATATCCAAAAACTGAAATACAAACCAACCTGTCTCAACCTCAGGAGCTGCAAGATCTTCCTCGTCTTGGGGTGCATGGCATTGATACTATAACACATTTGCACATCATTAACATCTATACAAGCAAAAGGGATTTCTAGCTGACATGGTACAATTTCCTACCCACGGATGCGGACCACAAACAGCAACTTGGCCTCAGGGCTGACATAGAACCCACCCTTCATCCGGGCCTCACGCTTCAATTGTACAAGCTCCTTCTCCTGCATAGAGAACACAGGTGTCACAACAAATTAAAAAAATCTAGGTTCAATTCAGAAAGAACTATTCATTCAAGAAAAGAGTGACCACACTTAAAAAGCAATAAACATAACCCAAATAGCCGCGGTGTTGAAAAAATCAGTTATCAGTTGTTGATCAGTCAGCCAGGGAGTAACGAAGAATTAATCAGTCTACCATTAATCGGTTGGCACAAAGTAATGATGTAAACATGTATAAAATGCTATGAACTAAATATGCAGGGGGCAAGCAGCCAAGCAGAAGCAGATGATGGCAGCGGCAGGCAAGAGGAGGGCACACAGGGAGGGCTAGGGCACCGGCGGCAGCAGCAAGGGAGGCCTTTGGGTTGCCAGCTTCTAGAATGCTCAGAAGGGGAAAGGAAAGGGGCATATGGAGAAAACCGTAGGAAAGAGAGTTTTTATAAATGTTGACCAGGAATCCAGGATTAATCAGTGATCAACCTGATTTGCTTCATTTTGTACAGCGATATCACTTTCTCTTTCCACACCACCCCACAGAGAACTCTGACTTCACTTTGGACAGCTTTATCTCTTTTATTTTGATTTTCTCTGACTTGACTCAGCTGTTAAGAGTGTCACTTTCATACAGCCGCAGAGGCATTGGTTCAAATCAATTAGTAGGTAAAACTGGCTGAATTATCACATTGACCAGGGGATTAATCAACTACCCGATTTCATGGCAATTAACAGGTCATGTGGAGATCAGAAGTTAATCGGCCAATTTTTCTAACACTGAACATCCACTACATGAAACAAACTATTAGACACTAACAAAAGAGATGAATTTGCCCACAACATTACAAGCATTTTTAGGACATCATTGATACTGATCCTTAAATGATTAAATCTAAGGCAAATGGCAATAATACTCGCACCTAGTTAAAGCATTTCATACAATCCTGAACCACAGATGGATTCCGACACAGAAGTAAAAACGCATTTCACGTATACAACAAACATCAGTCTAGATTCGCGCGCGCATCTCCACCTTAACGCGACATCAAAGAAAAAAAAGCAACTTTATCCAGCCTCTGCGATGCATCACAGATCCGGACGAACCATTGCTAAATGGCACAGGGCTCGTCGACCAGACCAGACCAGACGCAGACAAGGGGGAGTGTAGTCATCGGGTAGGAGGCGGCTCACCTGGGCATCGTACTCCTCAGCGTACTGCTTGGCGCGCGAGAAGATGAGCTTGCGGCTCTCGACGGCCTTCTTCTTCTCAGCGACCACCTTCTCCTTCTTGTCCGCAGCCCACTGCTCCTCCCTCTTCCGCTTCTTCAGCACCGACTCCGGCACCACCACCGCCTTCGCCTCCGCCGCCGCCATCTGCGCACAGAACCGCTCACACTCAGAGATCCACGCAGGCCGGGGGCGGGCGCCCCTTGCGTCGCGCTCTAGGGTTCGGGACTTCGTTGATCCGAGCGCTTACCGCGATGAGTCCACCTGCGAGGGAGAAGACGCGAGAGAGGAGAGAGACGGAGGAAGTGGCGGCGGGTGGTGGGAGAATGGAATTTATGGAGGAGACGGGGTTTAGGGTTAGGGTTTCCGGCCCGGGTATCCCGCTAGATCGGACGGCTGAGATCGACGCGCCCTTGTGATCGGACGGTGAGTACGAGGCTGGGAAGGACTGAAATGTGAAATAGAGAATCTTTTGAGGGGCTCTGCGCAAATTTGAGGGGTCGTGGGCTGATATATGTTTTACTGGGCCGGGCCGAGATTCTCCTCACTCTTGCTTAGCTGAAGTGGACAATTTAGGATTACATTTCTAGCTTCAAGATTTAGGTTGATCCAGAATTAGAATTTGGGTAATATAATAAAATAGTTTAAAATTTTATTTTAAATATAAAATAAAAATTAAATTACTCAACTAAATACCTTTAATCCATCCCCAACTCTAGCTCTAAGATTTCTTGGAGCTAAGTTGTACTCGCTCCAAAAAATCTTAAAGCTGGAGCGTGTCCCAAACGGGACCTTAGGATATGTTTGTTTTGAAAGGCTCTACTTTAATATTTTTATTCGTAATTTTTCAATACATTTGGGAAAGCAATTCAATTGCTATGAAAATTGATAAATAAAATCACTCAATCTAAGTTGGCGTTTGGTTGTAGGGACGAGATGAGATGTGATAAGATAGTTTTGTTTTTTACGGTGTTTAGTTTGAAGTCAGATAGGACGAAGTGATCCCACTGGTGAATGTTTCTTCAATATTCGAGACAAGCTCGTCCCAAAAAAAGAGTGGATGAGCTCGTCTACCTCGCGCACGGAAGCTCTAAGATGGGGCTAGAGGTTTCGTGGCGAGTCGAAGCTTCTGAGGCAAAGGTTTCAAGAATGGCCTGAAACTTTCGAAGTGGGTCTGTGGGGTTTCGAGGTGGGACGAAGGTTTCGAGGCGGAGTCTCATTTCTCTCAACCTACCAACTAAATATGAAACTATGACATCCCGTCTCTCGTAACCAAACAAAAGATGTGACAATTCTATCAAAAAAAACTAAATGGACCTATGGGGTGTTGAAAAACCTGTTACCATAGATGATTGTTCGGTACTATTTCCTAAATTTAAATTTATCTATTTTCGAAAAAAACACTCTACAAAACAGTATTTAGATGTTTCTAAATGATCTACCCTGAGTGATCCCCTAAATCATATTTATTTTCTCTCAAATCCCTTTAAAATATAGGAATTAAGATTATAGGAATATTGTTGTGCATTAGGAAGTAATAAAATCAGAATGATTCCCTATAAAAAATATAAGAGGCTAATCATAAGAGAGCTCTCTTAAGTTGCCCTAACTAAATCAATCAACCATTAATTGGTTAGCATAAGCTACTTAAGTAAACATGCATAAAATACTAAGAAACAGAGGATAGGTTTTAGCTTGATAAAACTTGATGTTGTAGCTTTTAATGACAAATGATTGACTTGAAAGCCATAAACCTGCAAAACAAATAGTAATATATTTTAGCAGGTTGGCAACTAATCCACATGGCATCCAATCAATCATGTCAGATCCTTATCAAAGGCAAGAAATTTTGATATCAAGAAATGCAAAAAGCTTAGGAGTTAGGACTCTTCTGAATATCTTGGTTCATATCTTACAGAGGCCAGAATTAATTACAATGAAAATTATACATTATATCTATGGGAGCTGGAGTTTTAGAACAATGGTGCACAGATTGAAACTGCAAGGATTTATGGTACTGCTGAAATTCTTCACCAAAAAACATTGTGAACTCAGATACACCTGAATCTCCAAACAGCTCCAAGGTAAAACTCAAGCCATCCATGTTACAAGTATCCATAGCTCAACAAAAGAAAATTAAAACAGAGAAAATACATAAAATACTATACAACCAGGACATAAATAATAGACACCGCCGATGTTTTACTAAACCATAATCACACCCTGCATTTGCACATCTTTCAACTCTAACATCCCGCGGAATGAATCCAAAACCAACGATATTGACAGGCATTTTCTTTCTAGGAGTAACTGCCAGAAGTAAGCTAGCTTAAACTGGTATTACATCGTTGTTCGATGTATCTTCGCATCTTAAGACGAGCCCATCAAGGCTAGTTGGGAGGATGCACTTGGCCCACTGGCAGCCAGTGGAGATGGGTTCAGATGGAGGAACAATCATCAACACATTGTCATTCCTTTGGACAACCCCCATAACACTCACAGTGCTGCCCTCCTTAATGTATCTGCAGTGCAAATGCTCATGTCAAATGAACTACTATTTAACTGTCAGGCAGCAAGAGTGATTGAAATGATTTCATGTCCACGCATTCCAGAATTCAGGTGCGGAACTAGAACAAAGAAGAGTACCCTTCTTTTAGGCGCATTATCCGGTCATCACTCGAGAGATTCCTTTCTCGTAGCCATCTCAGAAACTCAGGAGACATGCCTTTGTTGTCTGGGTTTATGTCGATAACAACAGATTCATCGACATAAGGGGCAACCCGTGCTCCATATCCTGTTTTGACCAATGCTCGCAGTCCAGATTGGAAATCAGAGATGTAGAAATCAACAGCATGACGCTACAATTGTAGCAAGGAAAAGGAAAATGTGAGGACACATGATTAAGATGGGAGATTTGCAACAGTTAGCATTAATCCTCATGGTAAAAGATTAGATACTAGTGTAGTGCGCCATCTATCCTTGATGATAACCAAATTTCCAGTTGAAAATAAACTCACCTCCATAGACCTGAGTCCCCAAGTAAATCTGCGATGCCCAGTGTTAGCAGCTTTTGATTCCCATCCCCTGTACTCATACAAGCAAGTCGAAGTGTACACACATCTTGGAACCCTTTGAAATGAGGACTCGAGGGGGAAATTTCCACAAGTAACAACCTGTGAAATAAATATGCTGGTTGTTAATGATGACAAAAAATGGTATCTTGCTCAAAGCCAATCTAATATACAAACAAAAATTAACTGTTAAGTGTTAAAAGAACAACTCGCTAATTTTTCTAGAAAAGCATTGGATTGCAAGATGCCTGCAACCACCATTTAGTAGTCCTTGCATAGTAAATCATGTTTGCATTAAGTATTGATTAGATAGTGTTACCTACCGATGACACAAATCAAATTTATATAAGCAAATAAGCTTTTGTGTTAATCACCATTGAAGGTTTGTTGTGATTGTTTATTAATACCGAAATTACTACTAATAACTATCTAAACTATTTTGTAAAAAACTATATATCAAATACCTAACAAGCTGTCTAGAAGAAAGACAGAGCAGAATCAGTAATATATATGTGATGGTAACATAACTTTCATCATAGGCTCATAGCCAATTTAAATTATGTCCGCAAAGCTACCTATAACAGTTTTTGTCGTGAGAATAAATTCTAAACAGCTATGCAGGCAGATACAGGGATAAATAAAAAATAATGATGAAATAATAAAGGATGATATAGCACAATAATCAAATAAATACAAGGATATCAATACTTCACATACCCCAGTAACTTTCACATACTGTCCATCTTTCGCTGTTCTAAGATCAACATCGGGATAGAAACTGATAAACCCAGTCACACTTCTCGTTCCCCAGAAAACGTTCCAAATCACAAGAGCAGCGACAAAACAAAACATCACCATGACAACTACCAGCAGAACAGGATTATGAACAGCGCCAAGAATGAAACCACCTGCTATGAAACCCATAATAAAGAGCAGAATAACCAACCAGAGAATTGTCTTTGGAATGCTGCCCTTAATAGAGTAACCATCATCCGCATTCAGATTTGTAACAGCCGGGTTGTGAGCAAAAGAGGTTGCACGCATCTTCAGTGATACACTAGGATCAAGAGGGCCTGAAACTTTCCGTGGAGCACCAGACGAATTCAAAGGTCCGGAGGAGACAGGCCCTGATGTGATCAGCCCAGTTGTAGGAAGAACGGGAGGTAAAGGGCCAGAATTCTGGCGCACCATTGGGGTCACTCCACCTGATTGTGGGCCAGATGACTTCTTTCCTGGTTCACCATGCTTATTGAGTGGTCCGGAATTTGATTTTGCCCTCGCCGATCCTCCAGCACCAGGAACAGATGATGAAATAGAACCAGAGTAGTTGGACCGACCAACGGCATTAGAAACTGGTCCAGAGTTGGAACCAGCACCGCCAAATGAAGTATTCCTTGAAGGTTGATTACCCAAAGGACCAGATTTCCGCGACTTCTCAACGTGGAGGTCAAACATTTTCCCTAGCTCTCCAGATTTCTTTATGTCACCCCCAGTGTATGGCATTGCTGTGGAGCAAATGACTGGAGCCTTCTCCTTAGGTTGTTCAGGTCGGCCCGAGACATAAAGGCCATTGCTTAGCTGGTGGGATGGAAACCGTGAACCCATGTTCTCAACCAACAACACAACTATACCTTCAGAGTGCAACCAGTTAACAGCTGCTGTCTATTCAAGCAAGACTTTCAAGCTTCTGAGCACATCATCAACATTCTTGGACACAACCAAAACCTTATATTAGCACCTAAAAGAGAAAGTCAAACAAAAGAAACTAAATCATAACTGAGGTAAAAAAGGCAATGTGCAAATATGATACAGCATTATGCCAGTTCAGAGGAAACAATCACCCTACAAACATCGTGAAAAATACAAACCCAATAAGAGACATAAATTTCCCTACTCCTACATGCATGTAGTGTTAAAGATGAAAGAGATAGTAGATGGGAAAACCTTTTGTACTGCTCTCTGCCAGGTTCCAACAGATTAAAATGACTTAAACAGCACGAGATGTGAAACCAGTGGTGCATAATCTGTCCTCCTTTGGAAGGAAATACATTAGCTAATGGCTGGAGACTAACAGTAGCACAGCTAAAGTTGTGCCGTGCTGCCATTAATCAAGATAATTAATCTTATTGAAAGCAGCAGTAGTTAGGCATTTCCATGTTTACGCCACGAAAGCATTACATCCTAGCAATAAATTTGCTCTGAACTTATAAGCACCATGTCCTAACAACAAAGAAAACTTAGAGTTCAAGCTTTCTTCTACAAACAAGCAAACAAATAGCTCATTACTGGTAATATTCCTTCAAATTCTAAAACAGTCGCACGATTATATTTTTTAAAGAATGAACGTAGAAAAATTATAGGAAATACATGAACAATAATAGACAATTAAAGATGAACCAGAGTATTACATTCATCGCGCGAAAAAAAAAGAAAGAGTAGCCTAACTTGAGCACTATCAATGAGGTAAAGCTTTAGCTTTAGCAGAACTGGTACTGATTTGAGCAACATGTTTTAGATATCGCACATTATTTCGACAGAATAAATGAGTAATCTTTAGTTCCCTCCAAAAGAAGGTGAGTACAGACAAGCACCACAAAACATGCAGAATTTATGGCGATATCGCCTAGCAACCCTAACCACAGTCAAGGAGATAAATATCCCGCAGAAAGATCGATCGTGACAATATCAGTAGCAAGAAATGTGTCCAACCAAATCATTTCAACTGGAGCTTGCAGTGGAGTGAACAACACTTTTGAAACCAACATCATTACACCTCAAAATTTAGCTTAAAGATTTAGCAAAGAAATCTGGCAGGTACATGCCAACATAGTTTCAACAAGAAGCAATGCAGCAGGACATGTACTGTATAACCTACATCTCACTCCAAGGGCCCAACCACCTCTTGTGCAACTCTTCTGGAGATTGATGTGTTCATGCTAATAGCCTCAACCTGGAACTTAAATCTAGGAAGAATGAACAGAGCATTATACATTCCACTCAAAAGAGAAGATAAAACAAAGAAAAGCTTCAGTCCTAGCTCTTCACGCTGGAACGCCACGATTGTAGATCCAACAACTAGCTACAGATCCGGTAACATCTCTCACGAACAAAGCTGCACAATAGCACTAGATCCAGCTTCGTGGAACTACTTCCAGAAAACCTAATTTTGAACTGCAGCTCCATCCAATAAAAGAAAAGAAACTAAATTTACCCAGCAGAAAGCGAAATGTTACAAGCGCACGAAAGCCCCTCGCCAAATTTCCACCGAGAATGGTCTCAGCTTGCGCAGATCCACGCCCCGAAAGTGACAAATCCGTGGAGATCTCCCCCCAAATCCCACTCCACCGACATTGCAAAACCTCAAAACCCGCCATTGCCGCTCCACAGCGAAGCTACCAGGAGTGCCTAGATCCCAAGAAACGCACCCACGGCCACTCAAACCCCGCGTCCTCATGACACCAACACGGTCACCCCACCTCCGGCCCCTCTTTCAAGAACACCGGAAACCAATACAGATGAAGAGCTGGCCTCCGGATCCCCACGGCCACCAAGCGCGCGCGCTCAAAACCAAACCAAACCAAACCGCGCCATTGCCCCCAGATCCCAACAACCGCGGCAGCAATGTCGACACACCGACAAACCAAGAAACTCCGGAAGCTACAGGCTTTTACCTCAAGAAGGAGGCAGGCGAGCATGCCCACCCCTCCCCCTCCAAAATCTCTTCTTTGCCGCAGATTTCTCTCCTCCAGGCGGTGGGTTTGGCCTTGCCGGATGCCAGACAGAGGGAGAGAGCACGGTGAAAAGGACTAAAGTGGTAGCTCCAAGTCTCCAACACGCTCACAACAAACAGACAGGGAGTCAGGGAGTGGACAGTAGAGATAGCCGAGAGGAGAGAGAGAGCAAAGCAGGTGGTGAAAAAGACAATGAGTCAGAAAAAAAAAACTCCAGTAAACCATGGCAACAACAGGATTTCAGGTAGAGACAGAAAGAGGGAGAGGAATCAGGAATGCAAAAGGTATCATGCTCTTGCCAGATGATGCTGCTCTACAATTCTACTGAAACTTAAAAACCAAACACGGAGTAATTGATTCAAATGACTAAATTGTGTCACATTCACTCTGATTTCGTATGCATATATATGATTTCTTGTCTATTCAGCTTTTGATAAATATGAGTTTTTTATTTTTGAAAGTGACAACATTTATTTGACAAAGGTAAAATAGAAAAAGATAGAGATATCTAAAATTATAAAATAATTTATATTTGTAAATGAGTTGAGAAGAGTAAAAATAGTTGTATAAGTAGTTAGTATAGCTGATTCAAGTTGCTGACCAATAATAATTCATTTCTCTTTTTTTTTGTAGTTTTATGTTGTTGTATGATTGGCTCATTCCGCGTACTTAGAACTAATGTTTATGTGCAATAGACAGATCATAATGTTGACATGGATGGATGCATGTTTTACTTGTTTTTGGTGCAATCAACGTGCTACAATATTATAATCAAGTTGTTGACCACAATGATGATAGGTATTCACATCAGGTGATTTTACCATCTGTCCTATTTATTAGAATGTGTTTATAAAAAAGGTGAGCTGCTTATTTATAAAATTTTATATCATTTATTTGATAAGGACAATAAAAATGATAATTTTTTAAAACCACTTATGTTTAAGAGAGGATTGGTAAGCCTTAAGAAAAAACCATTTTTTTCTCCCTCCCACCCAACAGAAATCGCTACAACCCGATAAGATATTACTGTCGTATAACAATAGCGTGATCCGGTTAGATCCGTCTCTATGATCAAGTTTGGTTTACAAAATGGCAATTCAGTTAGGAATCTCTTAGGCGGTGCTTAGTTTCCTGGACTAAAATTTAGTGTGTGTCACATCGGATGTTTGGACATCAATTTGAATGATTAAACTTAAACTGATTATAAAAATAATTACAGAATTGGAGGATTATTCACGAGACAATTTTTTTAAGCCTAATTAATCCACAATTAGCAAATGTTTACTGTAGCATCACATTGTCAAATCATGACGTGATTAGGCTGATTAGATTCGTCTCGTGAATAATCCACCGCTTGTGAAATGGGTTTTATAAATAATCCACATTTAATACTCTAAAATAGTATCCAAACATCCGATGTGACGGGACTAAAATTTGGGACTAAAGAACCAAACACCCCCTTAATAACCTCATATGGTTTTAGGTGTGGGGGGCAGCAACACAGCATAATCTCATGCTTACAAGCCTTTGGTTTGGCTGATACCACCTAATATGGCATCAACAACTTACAAGGTCCCAACAAACAGTACACTACATACTGTCACAATGGCACACATGTTATTTTAGTTGCAGCAAAACACACATTGGCTGCAAAGATACCATGAAAATTGAAATGAAAGAAGGAAGACCAATCTTTTAGTATCAACAAATGATAACATGATCTGTATTTCTCTCTAGTGACATTTTGCAATCTGAATCATAGAAGTTTGTAGTTGTTGAGAGGTAGAAGCTAGAGAGTGATGGTAGTCTTAATTTTGGTACATAAACTTTAAATATTATTTTGGGCGGTTTGTTTTTAAGAGGCCAAGTATAAGATACATAAAATTAATAAGCACCATTTATTTTCAAAGATTTAATAGCTACGATTAAAAAAATCGATATTTTACTAATGACTATGATTAAAAGACATTGATGTCTTAACTACAAAATCGAATAAGCTTTGTTTTTCTAACTAATTGATGAGATTAATTTTATCTCTTATGTCTTGAATAGATAAAATATATACTATAAAAAGGCATTTTAAGATACTGTTTTAAAATGGTAATAAAAATGTAAACTTTAAATTTAAGGTATTTTTCAGAGAAAGAGGCTGCCACTTACCCTTTTACCTTCCTCTCCCTTTCATGTCTCTACTCTCTGTGCTGTTGCCATGGTTTACTGGAGTTGTTTTTGCCCTTTCTCCCCCTCCTTTAGTCTCTCTCATCGCTACGCACTGTCAGCTGTGTCTGTCTGGAGCTCCCCTTCCTCCTCTTCCCACCCCCGTTCCGCCATCCTGCAGCGGCAAGCACAAATCGACCACGCGGCGGTGAGAAATCTCGCAGCAAAGGAGTGGTTTTGGAAGGGAAGATGCGGGCGTCCTCGCTTGCCTCTTTCTTGTGAGGTAATAAAGCACGGAGCTTCCGGCGTTTCTTGGTTGGTTGGTGCGTCGACATTGCCGCCGCCGCCGCCGCCGCCGCGGTTGTTGGGATCTGGGGGCAATGGCGCGGTTTGGTTTGAGCGTGTGGCGCTTGGTGGGGATCCGGAGGCGAGGCCTTGATCTTTCTTGGTTCGCTGTGCTGTGGAAAGGGAGGGCGTGAGGAGGGTGACCGCGCTGGTGTCATGAGGCTACGGGGTTGGAGTGACCGTCGGTGCGTTTCTTGGGATCTAGGCGTTCTTGATTCCTTCATCTGGAGCGGCAATGGCGGATTCCGAGGGTTTTGCGATGTCGGTGGGGGGAGATCTCGACATATTTGTTCCTCCCGGACTGTGGATCTGCGCAAGCCGGGATCTTTCTCGGTGGAAATTGGGGCGGGGTTTTCCGGCGCTTGCTACATTTCGCTTTCTATTGCGAGAATTTAGTTACTTTGCTTTTCTTGGATAGAGCTGCCGTGGCAACAATAGGTTTTCTGGAAGTAGTTCCAGGTAGCTGGATCTAGTGCTAGTTTCTGCAGCTTTATCTGTGAGAGATGTTACTGGATCTTCTACTAGTTTCTGGATCTGCAGTAGTGGCATTGTTGAGCGATGCCTTCTGCCTTAGAGCTGATACTTCTTCCAGTTTTTTTAGTGGACTGTATGCTGATTTGTTCATGCTCTATATATTTAAGTTCCAGGTTGAGGCTATAGCACGGACAAACCAATCTCCATAGGAGTAGAATTTCACAAGAGCTATTTGAGCTATACATTAGATGTGTTGCTGCGTTGCTCCTTGTTGAAACTATGTCGGCTTGTACGGTGTACCTCCCAGACTTCTTTGCTGAAGCTTTAAGCTAAACTTTGACATGCAATGATATCCGTGGTAATTTTTTTGATTCTTCCACTGCAATACTGCATGCACCATTTGAAATGATTTGGAACACACGGTTAAATGGTTTGTTCCTATGCGGGGACACATTTTTCTTGCTACTGATGTAGTCATTTTGACAGGAAATGTATCTCCTTGACTGCGGTCAGGGTTGCTAACGAGATGTCCCCATAAATTCTGCCTGTTTTGTGTCATCTGCATTTCTTTCCATTGGCAGGAAACAATTAATTTATCGCAATAATGTGGTATCTAAAACGTGTTGCTCAAACCAGCAATGATACTGCTAAAGCAAAAGTTTTACCTCAACGAGGGCTACTTTTGTTAGGCTGTCTACATTTTTCTACCATGAATCTAATACTTTGGGTCATCTTTAATTGCCCATTATTGTTCATATATTTCATATAATTAGCTGTTATTTGTTCTTAAAAATTATATAAGTTAACAGGGCAATTTTGTTGCTAGGATGCTGCCTAGCCGCCTATGTGGTGTAATCTTGGAAATGCCCTTGAGAGACTATTGCCACTTTTGATAACATTCATTACCTAATTAATGACACAATGCTAGCTGTGCTACTGATAGCTTGCCACCATTAGCTAATATATTTCCTTTTGAAGAACTGACACGATATCTGTTGGAACCTGGCTAAACATATTTCATCCATCTATGATCTCTTTCATCTTTAGCATTATGTGCATGTAGGGCAATTTCTCCTTCTTGGAATTGTATTTTTCATGCTGTTTGTAATGCGATTCTTTCCCCAAATGGCATAATGCTGTATGCCTGTATCATATTTGTGCATGCTTTTTTACTTCTGTTATGTGATTTGGTTTCTTTTGTTTGCTTTCCATTTTAGGTGCTGATACAAGGTGTTGGTTGTACCTGAGAATGTTGGTGTTATACTAAAAAACTTGACAGTTCTGCAGTCCTGCTTGAGTAGACACTAGACAGTACTGTTACTTGGCCACACTCTGGAGGTATAGTCGAGTTTGTTGTTTCAGGACATGGGTTCACGGTTTCCATCCCACCAGCTAAGCAATGGCCTTTACGTCTCGGGTCGACCTGAGCAACCCAAGGAGAAGGCTCCAGTCATTTGCTCCGCAGCAATGCCATACACGGGGGGTGACATAAAGAAATCTGGAGAGCTAGGGAAAATGTTTGACCTCCACATTGAAAAGTCACGGAAATCTGGTCCTTTGGGTAATCCACCTTCAAGGAATACTTCATTTGGTGGTGCTGGTTCCAACTCTGGACCAGTTACTAATGCTGTTTGTCGGTCCAACTACTCTGGTTCTATATCATCATCTGTTCCTGGTGCTGGAGGATCGGCAAGGGCAAAATCAAATTCTGGACCGCTGAATAAGCATGGAGAACCAGGAAAGAAGTCATCTGGTCCTCAATCAGGTGGAGTAACTCCAATGGCCCGCCAGAATTCTGGCCCTTTACCTCCTGTTCTTCCTACAACTGGGCTGATTACATCAGGGCCTATCTCCTCCGGGCCTTTGAATTCATCTGGTGCTGCACGAAAAGTATCAGGCCCTCTTGATTCAAGTGTATCAATGAAGATACGTGCAACCTCTTTTGCTCACAACCAAGCTGTTACAAATCTGAATGTAGAAGATGACTACTCGATTAAGGCCAGCATTCCAAAGACAATTCTATGGATGGTTGTTCTTCTCTTTGTGATGGGATTCATAGCAGGTGGCTTCATTCTCGGCGCTGTTCATAATCCTATTTTGCTGGTAGTTGTGGTCGTGATATTTTGTTTTGTCACTGCTCTTGTGATTTGGAATGTTTGTTGGGGAACAAGAGGCGCAACTGGCTTCATCAGTCACTATCCTGATGTTGATCTTCGAACAGCAAAAGATGGACAGTATGTAAAAGTTACTGGGGTATGTAAAACACTAATCACTTGGTATTTATTCGGTTATTCTGCTCTTTCATCCTTTATTGTTTCTTTTCTTTCCCTGTATCTGCTTATGTCTTGATTAGAATTTATTTTCGAGAGAAAAAATGTATAGGTGAGTTTACACATTTAAATATGTAATTTAAATTAGTTATGATCTCGAGTAGTGCTGTTACCATCATCTCTCTTGCCGATTCTGCTCCATCTTGCTCCTCAGCAGTTTGGTCTTTACATAATTCTTACATAGGTTTGACAAAATTCTTTAGATGGTCATTGATAATAGTAATAGTAATAGTAATATTAATATTAATATTAACTAAACATAGCAACAAACTTTTGGTGCCAAAAACACAGAAGCATGTTTGCTGATATAGGTTTGGTTAGTGTCATTGGCAAGAAGCATGATTTCCCATGCAAGATTTTGTAAATGATGGTGAAGCATCTTGCAATCTAATGTTCTCTCAAAAAATGATTTGACAGTTATCTTGTGGTTCGAAGCTTAGTTTGGCTTTTAGCAATACGATTATTTTTGCCATCAATGACAACAAGCGTATTGAACTTCACAGGTTGTCACTTGTGGAAATTTCCCCCTCGAGTCCTCGTTTCAAAGGGTTCCAAGATGTGTGTACACTTCGACTTGCTTGTATGAGTACAGGGGATGGGAATCAAAAGCTGCTAACACTGGGCATCACAGATTTACGTGGGGACTCAGGTCTATGGAGGTGAGTTTCTTGTCAACTGGTGTTGTATGCCAGATGATTTCGTCGAAGAATTCTGACTGTTTTAATTCTCCCAACTTTAATCCTGAGTCCTCACATTTTCTTTTTCCTTGCTACAACTGCAGAGGCATGCTGTCGATTTCTACATCTCTGATTTCCAATCTGGACTGCGAGCATTGGTCAAAACAGGATATGGAGCACGGTTAACCCCTTATGTTGATGAATCTGCTGTTATTGACATAAACCCGGACAACAAGGACATGTCCCCTGACTTTCTGAGATGGCTACGAGAAAGGAATCTCTCTAGTGATGATCGGATAATGCGCCTAAAAGAAGGGTACTCTTCTTTGTTCTAGTTCCGCGTGTGAATTATGGAATGCATGGACTTGAAATCATTTCCATCACTGTTGTTGCTTGACAGTTAAATAGTAGTTCATTTGACATGAGCATTTGCACTGCAGATACATTAAGGAGGGCAGCACTGTGAGTGTTATTGGGGTTGTCCAAAGGAATGACAATGTGTTGATGATTGTTCCTCCATCTGAACCCATCTCCACTGGCTGCCAGTGGGCCAAGTTCATCCTCCCAACTAGCCTTGACGGGCTCGTATTAAGATGCGAAGACACATCAAACATCGATGTAATACCAGTTTAAGCTAGCTTTGCTGTGGCAGTCGCTCCGAGAAACAAAACAAAACGCCTGTCAAAATCTTTGGATTTATTTCATGGGATCTTAGAGCTGAAAAATGTGCAAAATGCAGGTTGTGATTATGGTTAAGTACAACATCGGTGGTCTGTTACCTGGGTCTTGGTTGTATAGTATTTCATGCAATTTTTTTTCCTTTTGTTGAGCTATGGATACTTGTAACATGGATGGCTTGAGTTCTACCATGGGGCTGTTTGGAGATTCAGTGGGAATCAAGTTCACAGGTTTTTTTTGGTGAAGAGTTCCAGCAGTGTTATAAATCGTGCCGGCTTCAATTTATACAGGTTTAAATTCTATAATTTCAGCTCCCATGTTTGGTACATTTCATAGGTAATGTGTAATCTTCAGTGTAATCAATCCCATGGTCAAAACAAACATGAATCAAGCTTTTTGGAAAGTCAACTTCTTTTGCATTTTTGTTGCAAGCTCAAGGTGAGTAGATGTGGGATGAGAAAAGGAAGCAGACAACTTTCACTTTATTCTCTCTGTTTGTGTGACATTTCATCCCTTTTTTTCGATGATGATATGACATGATTGATCGGATGTCGTGTGGAGTTGTTGCCGATCCTCCAAACTTTGATGTTCATGTGGGTCTGTTTATCATCTCCTTTTCGCTGTTTTGCAGAGAGACAAACATGTCTTGATTGAATGTTTTTCATCAGTTTCAATGGGATAAGATTTATTTTATGTAAAATTCTTTCATTTTTTTATTACATGGAAGATGCATACATACCGCTACACATATAAACATACGTACGTGTTAATCTATTCCCATTCATACACGGAAGAGTGTATTCTCTATCTAAGGGTGTGTCTGTGTTTGAAAAAAATGTTATGAGGTGTACAAATATTAAGAAACTATTTGATTAAAACAACGATGGATTTATGTTTTGATAGCTCGTGATATTTGATAACATTATTAATATATAATTTTACATGTAAATTATTATAATCATGAAATTTTGTAATGTTTATATTAAAATTATATATTTTTTAATTACACCAACATAATATATTTTACTAACATTTCACCTTTTCAATTTTTATTTGAAATTTTAGTTATAATAGCATGATAAATGATTTTCTGTTCAAAGTTAAACTGAGAAAGTTGAGATCCCAGCTTTTAGTTTGTACTTAAAAATGCTCAAGACCTGTTTGGTTCAATTTTTTGCTCAGTTAAGAAGCTTATTGGAAAAGCCGAACCAAACATACCCTAAATTCCGACAAAACTAACATGAATATAAAATCACATACACATAACGGAATGATGAGTACTGTAGTACGCAATCATCCAATTTGATTCATCATATGTTCACATGACAGCAGCCCTAACTCTCATGAACAAGGCATTCCCAGTTAGAAAAATGTCCAAATGTGCTTCACAGTACGTCCACGAGATGCGTGCACACAGTTCAACAAGTCAGGATGACATTACAGCAGAGTTTTATATATGGAAACAAATTCAGGATTGGAGGTGGAAGCAGATGCTTGAAAATATACTTTTTTCTTGGCACAAGGAGCCGTCGGTCCACAAGACCTTGTTGGACACCAGCTAGTGTCTTGTTTTCTATGGCAGTTGCAGAACACAAACCCTAGCATCCAGCTTCTCCCTCCATGCTTTATTACCGTGATTCCATGAACGAAAAAACTATGGCACAAGGGCTGGTTGATGCAATAAAACACTACAGTTTCTGAGTGAGATGTACAGATTGCAACCCAATCAGACAGTTGCAACAGATTATCTTCCTAAGTGGTGGGGTGATTGATTAATCAACATTGGGGTCCTTGCCGTCATCCATATGTACATTGGTCATAGCAGAGACGTGTAACCCCGAACAGCCATTTCTTGTACAGGCCTACAAGAAAAGAAACTTTTTTTAGCTCGACATAGTTTTCATCAAGCATATAATAAGAACAGATCTAAACAAACAGGCAAATTCCCAGAGGGGACTGCAAATGATAGGCAGTTAATTATGAGTGTTGAAAAAGATTGTGTGCAGATTCATTTTTACAGGGTCTGCAATTGCAAGTTTTTAGGAGTCGCCAAAGAGTTCTGGAAACGTAAGTCAAATTTAACAAATGACCAAGTAGATCTTATAGACACTAGACTGTCACATGCAACAGTGAGTCAGTGACTGACTAGCAGAACCACATGCCTCAAACCTATGCTCTAGTCAAGAGCTAGCTAGCCTCAGACTTGCATACCAACCTTGTAAACCTGGAAATCAATGTTTTGTGTTTACATTATTTTCATGACAAGGTGGTGCAACCACATGTCCAGGAGTAACCTCAGCTATGTTGTATGACAAGGAAACATGGCACACTTAACTTTCAAACATTGGTATTGTCGTAGTTACCCTGCAAAATATTTTTAGTTTGGTTATATACTACAGTCCACATTACAAATATGAATTCCACATTACTTCTGTTAGTTCTGTATTTACATTTGGTTTGATAAGAAAAAGTGTTTGAACCAAGTTAGTGCATTTATTTTTCTTTCTGCCATCTAAATGTGAATGCCACCTGACTGGTGCACTGCAATCGTCACATGTATTAGCCAGCGTTATGGTATATTACAAGTTACAACAGCATGTCACTCCATCTGTACACGGTTCACATAGTGTAGTAAGAAGTGTATGAGAGGACAAAGGTGCTTCAGCACCAGTTGATGCTATGATTAAAAAGGAGTTCAAAGCAACTATTTTTACCAGCACCATAGTGTTTTGGTAAATCACCTTCCCCTTGGCAATGGAGCATTAGTCAATCAGCTTTCTTCATCATCAGTGTGGGTTGCAACTTTCCTTGACCTCTTTTTTGAACGTGGAGATTTCCCTTTTGAACAGAATTAATTAGTCAGATAACAAAATAAGCTAAACCTCAAGTTAAAAATGACCAAGAAAATAAGTATCAGAAAGGTTTGAAATGCATGTGCATGGAACAAAGGGACAAAACAAGTTAATAGAGGAAAATGTAAGTCAATTCTATGTATTATACTACTATTTATTCAGTTGAAATAAAAATAATATATTGAGAAAAAAGGAAAAAAGGAAAAAGGATAGCTATTCATGCTAAGGCGGTGTACTTTTATCGAATCTGTATAGATTAAATTGAATAGAAACTGTAAAGTTTACAATGAAAATTCTAGGACAGCATTTACTGACACAATTTGCCTATTTATATTTCAAGAAGAATACACAAGTAATTTCCTGCAATAAACATATAAACAATGCTGGCTTAGCGTTTGCCTGTGAACTTCTGCACCCTGCTATAAATTATGTTTCTAGACATGGCATCATAATCCATTTTTCATCTACAAAGGAATTAAGAAACTAGAATATATCATCTGTATAAGTAATGCTATATCTATATGGTTGCTAAATTTAGCTCCATGTTCCTCGCGAAAAAAATAAATAACATAAATTAGCTTAGTGCTTTCCTCTGCCACTTTAAGTAGATTACAGCCTTTGTATGCTATCTCCAGATTAATTAGCAATTTAGCATATATATTTATTTCAAAAAAAATAGCATATATATAATATATGTAAACAAATTGAAAATGAAAGAAGAGGTATTTCCAAAAGAGAACAATTCCAACCACCAATGTGTAGGGTACTAATTGTAATTTAAAGGGAGATTTACAAAAGTGCAGGCCATCACACCTAGAGCAACATATCAAATCCACACAAATAGAGTAAAATGATGCCATAAGTCATGAGAGTGTAACAGTTCATACAAGTGCAAAAGCATTGAGGTAGGCAACAGACAAATAGAACAGGAAACATGGGAACATCACATGAAGAGAAATGAGTGAGTGTGGAATGCAGTTTCTATTTTGTATCCCAGAGACTCTTGAACAACCTCCAGATAACCAACCTAATAGAATTTAGACAAAATTTACCAAGCTATTAGTGGTTAGTGGTTAGAGCATAGTTATCTGAACTGTATATTTGTATTGACATACTACATTGTACTAGGATCAATTAAGTTTAGTAATTTTAGCTTAAATATGAAATACCACTTCAGTAGTTGTAGCTTAAGACTTAGATATGATGGTCCGCCATTAATTGATTAATTCCAAGCAGAAATAGATGTGGTGTGCTAATGTTCTAGATCAAATCTACCAAATCAATCGAGGATTTTTGTATATAGGGAGCCGAAATCAAAATCACGACATCTCAGTCAGACAGCCGTTGTGTTGTCACCTTTGACGAAGTAGGCAGCCGACGGCCACCCGCGCGCGGTGGAGAACGAGAGCGCCTCCTCCTCCGTCATGGGTGCGTACACCTCCGGCTCGCACGCGAATCCGGCCTCGGCGTCCGCGGCCCTGGCCGCCGCAAACCTGCCGAACAACTCGGCGAGCCCGTGGGGCCGCCGCAAAGGGGGCACCCAGAACGAGCCCCCCGGCACGAAGGGGAGCCAGTCGGGCGTCGCGCGGCGGACCATCACGCCATGCACAGCCTCCTCCAGGCGCCGGATCCCCACCACCTCCACCGACGTGTATCCGGGCGCCGAAGATGCGGAGGCGACGGCGTCATCGTCGTCGGCGAGGTCGATCTCGACGACCTCGACCTTGGTGGCGCGGCCGCGGCGCGGGAGGAAGGAGGCGGACGCGGACGCAGGGGCGGGGCGGGCCAGAGATAAGGTTTGCGCGAGGAGGCGAGCCATCGGCGGAGGCGAGGGGAGGAGGGATGCCGAGATTGGGAGCGATTCCGGCGGAGCTCGTAGAAAGAGATAGGGACAAGGGGAAGAGAGGAGCGCGATGCCGCCGAGGTGGTTAGCTCACGACACAATTGCGTCCGCGCCTAAGGCTTCCATTTTATTTTATAGGTTTAATGGCTTCTATACCACCGTTATTTTTTCAAATGCCAAAAATATCATTACTATTTATCTAATAAACTAAATATCATTATTATTTCAAATGCATTTCGAAATACCATTTTGAACCCACCCACGGATCACTGTTTTTTGAAAATACCCATATTATCCCCACTATTCATCTTCTACCTCTGGCCGTGGCCGTGTCAAGGGCCTCCGTCGCCGCTCCCGTCCGCCGCCTCCCGCCATGGCCACGCCGAGGACCGTCGCCACCACTTCGAGGGTCTTCGCCGACCGCCACCTCCCGTCATGGCCGCGTGAAGGACCTCCGCGTGAGGGGTTTCGGGGACATGGCGGGGGAGCTGATGGGGCTTTGGGGATGGGGCTGGGGCGGAGCCCGCCGGGACTTTGAAGGTGGGTCGTGCTTCGGAGGGGGCACATGTTGCCGATGGTGGCGATGGGGCCGTAGGTGGCGGCAACAGCGGAGGTGCCGGCTGTGGAGGAACAGGGGCAGGAGGAAAGAGGAAGAAGATAAGGGTAACATGGGTATTTTCAAAAAACAGTACTATACAGGTGGGCCTAAATGACATTCCGTAGTGAATTTGAAATAATAATGACATGTAGTCTATTAAACAAATAGTAATAATATTTTTAGCGTTTAGGAAAATAATGGTGGCACATAAGTCATTAACCCTTAATTATATACCTGTAAAAATTAAGGATTTATTCTCGTTTTAATGATCTAAAAGGATTCCAAGTACTAATAAAATATGGATGATAAATTTTAATTTTCATCTAAATAAAAAATAAGTGATCAAATCTTTTATTGACAAATGGCTAACTCATGTGACAGGAATATAAGCGTTCCTAAGGTCTAGACTTTCAATGATATGATTTTTATATATAGTCTATATTGATTGAGTCATTAAAAGTGTGTTTGATTGAGCTGTAAATTCTGGAAAAAAACTGTTGTGAGCTATGGAAAAATTGTTGTGAGATGTGACTGTAGAAAAGCTGAAAAGCTTAGAATATTTATGAATTTATATTTTAGTAGTTCATGATGTTTAGTTATATTATTAATGTGTCATCTTAATTTTATATGTAATTTTTTCTAATCATGATTTTTTGTAATGTTTATATTAAAATTATATATTTTTAAATTACACTAAAATAATATATTTTTACTAAATTTTCACTTTTTCAATTTTTACATGAACTAATATGTTTTAATAGTATGATAAGTAATATTAATTTAAAATTGAACTGAGAAGCCGTGAAATCCGAGTTATACCAACTTTGAAATTTGTACTATGAAAATCTATAATTTCCAGCTTCCGAGACAGAAAACTGGTTTAAAAATCTGAACCAAAAAGACTCTAAGCTTCTCATGAGTTAGCTTAGGCTCTCCTCGTTCGGAGGCGAGCTAAGGCTATTCACAGTGGGGATTTCATGATATTAATTATCATTATACATTAGATTTTTTGTTGATATTACATTAAATTAATGAGGGAAGAGAATGAAGCAGTGTCATCTCCATGACATGGTGCTAACCCGTTTCCAAGACGGATGAAACGAAATGAAACGTCTACTGTGAGCCAAATCGTTTCATCGGAGAGAGAGTATTTAATTCAGTTACAAAACATTTAATTACACTGGTTAGCCTAAGAAATAGTGAAATGAAACTCTCTACTAAAAAAGGGTATTTCATTCAGTTGCAAAACTGATGTGACCTTTTAGAAAATAATGTTATAAAACCCACCATCATAAATAGTGTAAGACGAGCTAGCTTGTAAGTCTCGAGCTCGATTTCCACCTCTAGTCGATAGCGATCAATGTTAAATTCAATTCTAAATTATAATATTATGTAAAGATGATTTTTTTAGAAACAAGTAAAAGGAGAGACGCCTCAAAGGGTCTTTTATGAAAAAAAATGTTAGATTGTAGGACCTACCTGTAAAGTTAGAATAACAGATAGGTCCCCGTCGAGTAGGGGTGAAAACGGATCGGATACGGACGGATATCACTAATATCATATCCTTTTTCATATATTTTTTCGGATTCGAATTCGGATTCGGATAATCCGGATACGGATACGGAGTCGGATATCATCGAATATGAATACGGAGCGGATACGAATCGAATACGAATACGGTTACGAATACTTACCGAATATCAATAATGTATTTATTTATTCACGATCACAATACACAAATGACAAATAATAGTTAACATCATATAAATCATCACGAACGGGGAGAGAGAGGTGATAGGAGTAGGAGAGACCGGGAGAGAGAAAGAAAAATTAGGGTCGATAAGGTTTTAGTCAAAGTTGACTATTTACTTATTTTTGGAGTGAAAGAGATAAAGTTTAAAATTATAAATTTGAAATATAAATGTTCGTTTAAAGTTGAATTTTTTTCTAATATCAAAATACAACATATATAATATCATAAAAAAATTTCACATTTTTATGCATAAGTTTGCTATTTTTAATTCATTATGTATGTTTCTTTGATTTATATTGAAATTTGTCAAATTTGAACTACAAGTGCATGAAATAATGAACCAAAAATTCTAAAAAAATCATATTCATGAATTTGAGTCTATTTTAAGTCAGTATCCACTAAATTGAAAGATATTGTTTTAAAAAATTGTTACGACACTCAATGGACAACATAGAGCTTAATGAAATTTTAATTCTAAAAAATTCAAATAAAGTCTGAAAAATACGAGACGTCTCATGGTATCATCATATGATACATAGATGCTGTGATAAAAAATAAAATTATTTTGACAAAGTTTTCATGTACGATGTTAAGAAAGATGGAGATTTGAGATTAATGAATTAGAATGTTAAGAAGGAATGTGTTAGGTTTAAAAGCAAATCAATAGTTAAATCTTCGTTTAAACTTGATTTTTTTTCTATGATTAAAATACAACATATATAATCTTATAAAAAAAATTCACATTTTTATACATAAGTTTGCTATTTTTAATTCATTATGTATGTTTCTTTGATTTATATTGAAATTTATCAAATTTGAACTACAAGTGCATGAAATAATGAACTAAAAATTCTAGAAAAATCATATTCATGCATGCGAGTCTATTTTAAGTCAGTATTCACTAAATTGAAAGATAGTTTTTTAAAAAAATGTTACGACACTCGATAGACAACGTAGAGCTTAATGAAATTTTAATTCTAAAAAATTCAAATCAAGTCAGAAAATATGATACGTCTCATGGTATCATCATACGATACAAAGATGCTGTGATAAAAATTTAAAATTATTTTGACAAAGTTTGCATCTACGATGTTAAGAAAGATGGAGATTTGAGAGTAATGAGTTAGAATGTTAAGAAGAATGTGATAGGTTTAAAAGCAAATCAATAGTTAAATCTTTGTTTAAACTTGATTTTTTTTCTATGATTAAAATACAACATGTATAATCTTATAAAAAAATTCACATTTTTATACATAAGTTTGCTATTTTTAATTCATTATGTATGTTTCTTTGATTTATATTGAAATTTATCAAATTTGAACTACAAGTGCATGAAATAATGAACTAAAAATTCTAGAAAAATCATATTCATGCATGTGAGTCTATTTTAAGTCAGTATCCACTAAATTGAAAGATATTTTTTTAAAAAAATGTTACGACACTCGATGGACAACGTAGAGCTTAATGAAATTTTAATTCTAAAAAATTCAAATTAAGTCTGAAAAATACGATACGTCTCATGGTATCATCATACGATACATAGATGATGTGATAAAAATTTAAAATTATTTTGACAAAGTTTGCATGAACGAATGTTAAAAGAAATGTGTTAGGTTTAAAAACAAATTAATAGTTAAATATTTGTTTAAACTTTTTCTATAATTAAAATACAACATATATTAATTTATGGAAAATTTGGATATTGTTATATGTCAATTTGCTATTTTTCATTAATTCATTGTGTTTTTAAAATTTAAATTGAAAGAACTAAAAAAATATTTTTTATTTATTAAAAATTTTTACCTGTTTAAATTTATAGAAATTTATCCCATTTTTAAAAATATATATATATTTTTTAAAAAATATTCTTTATGTTTTTTTAAAAATGTTTTTTTAAAAAAATAAAGAAGATTTTTTATTTCAAAATGCTTGGGCGGTTGGGCCATGGCGCCATGGTAGTAGGCCTGCCAGCTAAATATGCCATAGTGCCATATAAAGGCCTATTATGTGATGTGGGCCTGTATTTTTAATGGGCCGGATATCCGAATAAGAACTATCCGGATTATCCGAATCCGTATCCGAATCCGACGGATATCAGGCATATCATATCCGTTTCCGTATCCGAAAAAAAATATCCGAATCCGAATCCGTATCCGAAAAATCCGTATCCGAATCAAAAAAATCCGAATCTGAATCCGTTTTTCCGGATACGGTCGGAAACTATCCGAACCACTTTCACCCCTACCGTCGAGTCCTCGAAAAAACAAGAGAAAAAAGGAAAGGGAGGCGGCGTGGCGGTGGCGGCGGCGGTGGGGTGGAAGGGAGGAAGGGGGAAGGCGGAGGGTCCTCGCGGTGGGCGCTAGGCACTGTGTGCGGCGGGCTGGTGTACTACCACTGCGCGGTGCGGCGGGCCAGCGCGGTGTCCCTCGCCGCCGACGCGCTCCTCGTACTCCTCTGCTCTCTCTTCATCCTGGGCCTCCTCTTCCGCCACCTCCACATCTCGTCCGTATAAATCCTCCCTCCCTCCCGACGCATCCGCCCTCCGCTCATCCGCTTGTATCGTCGTTACTTGAACTGAAATATTGAATCGCGATGGTTCTCGCTGTTTCTTGGTGGTTGTTCATTGCGATGCTTACGGTCTCGTGATATTGTTTTCTTGATTACCTAGCAGTAATCTATTAGTTGCAATTGGAAATGATTTAGGTACTAGTTGTTGATTGGCTCCAAACTTGTGAGTTGTGGTGATACCAATTTGGGACTTTAGGTACTAGTATGTTATTACTAGCCATACAAGTATACAATACTAGCAATGATTTGTTGAAACCAAGTTAAATTGTATAATTTCCTCTCTTTTTTCTGCTGCAAGTTCAGCAGTAGCGACTGACTTATGATAGGTTGAAATCAACTTTGCAACAGTGTGCTTTTAGCAAGAACAGTAACTAGTCTATAAGCTGTATACATCATCATGTAGCCGGTCTGAAATAGTTGTGCATTTTCACACCATTTCCCTCCAGACATTTATGCTCTGATAATTGACCTGAAATCAACCGTCCTCCTTACTATACTCACGGACTCACCAAATTATCAGACCGGCTGATTTATTGTTAGTTTGTAAGCTCCATTCTTTCCATATCACAAATTCCATGTAAAATGTATCAACTATTAAGCACTGTTGTTACTGGCATTTTCTTCATGCTAGCTATACATTCAACAAACTATTTTAGTAATGAACAAAAAAGGTGGTGTTGAATGATAAAGAGTTAAAGACGATAGGTGTGTTTGATCTGGTGCCAAAACTAACCATGTCACATTGCCAAAATTTGGTATGGTAGAGGTATGTGATGGTTGTTTGGTTTGATGCCTTGCCAAAACTTCTGTGTGGAGAAGTTTTTAAAGTTGCCAAATTTTGGTATTGAAGAATATTTGGGACATGTTTAGGTTGTTACCTTGCTGAAATTTGGTGTCGTTGGAAATGGAAGCAAACCAAACACGCCCACTGTCTCTGATGCCCTGCTTCAGTGTTTCTGTTAGTCTGTACACATTTTTGTTTCATTGATGATAGCAATGGTTTTGATGAGTAAATGAGGTGATGACTGCTGTATGCATTTTGGCTGTCAGCACACCCATTTTTTCTTAAAAGCAAAGTGCTTGTATTTGATCATTCGACATGACCATTTCCAGTAAAGATCCTTATTTTTATCTCATTGTAGGGTGCCTGTGGATCCACTTGAATGGCAGATTTCTCAAGAGATGGCTAATAGTATAGTTGCATCATTGGCAAACACAATTGGAGCTGCAGAGTCTGTATTGAGGGTTGCTGCAACTGGGCATGATAAGAAGCTCCTTTTCAAGGTATTTCTCAAAACTACATATGCTAGTTGTAAGCTATAGCAGTGGAGCTATATGAACATATTGTTTCGCTAATGGTGATAAACCGTGCAGGTGGTCTGTACTTTGTATTTCCTAGCAGCTTTGGGAAGGGTGGTGTCAGGCGCGGCAGTTGCTTATGCTGGTAAATATACCAGATTAACTTATCTCATTCTCCGATTTTTCCTGCATAAACTTCATATTTGTTACACCTGCGTTCTCACACTAAAACAAACTATTGCTTGACATGTTGCGACCAGTGCTCTGTGTCTTCTGTTTGTACATGTTTGTGCAAAGCACTGATCTGTTTGATCAGCTCCCTTCTTGGGTTCCTGTTGGAAGAGATTCTCTTGGTGGCTCTCAGGATACAGCATGATCCCATATGTGCATCAAACATGAATTTTTCTTTTGTGTGTGTTTATGTAGACCAGCAGGTTAATAGCTCGAACTATAGCATCCATTGCTTCTTTCAGCGCTCACCTGTATGTATCACAATTTTACCTGGTTTTCTGGAACTGCAGATCACCTGTGTATATCATGCTGTTGCCGGCAATTTTCTGTATTTCATCCAGGGTAGGTTATACTCGGCACCCACTGCAGCTTCCATGTTTGTGATGCAAAATTGATATCTGCAAGCAGAATTGCACAGTAGAAACAACAATGTTGAAATGAAATATAAAGCGAATTGTTCTTCTTTTTATATCGGTTTAAGCTTTTGGATGGAATTAGTTAATACATACACCTTAATATGATATTGAAGCCAGATGTCACTAGTTTGAATCCATCGTGTGAGCAAGAGTGTTGAAATGTAAAGTGAATTACCTACTTCTTTGTGCTCTTAAGCAGATGCTGATGTTGATCGTATGGTCTGGCCTTGAAAATGTACAAAACAGACGACAGCTGCAACCATTAGCAGCTGTCTCATTTATGTATAAATGATCAAGTTTAGCAGACAAGGATGGTCTTGGGTTGGAGTTCTTCAGAACCCATTCTGTTGACCTGTTGAGAAAAAAATGGAAAAACAACAGGACACACGATCTGAGTAATGATATTGACCTAAGATCTGTACTTTCTAGATAATTGCATCAAGAATTTGGAAATATGTTGCATATCCTTAATTAATTCTATTCTAGCGATCATTGTTGTTTGATTTGTTAGAATAAAATGTTTTGGTATCGGCTGATACCGATGTACCATTTTAGTTCTAATAAAATATTATTAATATATTTAAAATATATATAAATATGATATATATGTTGAATATAATATAATATATAATTTAATATAAGTAATATATAACTTAATAAGACAAAAATGCAATCCTCGCCTCGTTTCTATCGGCTCATTCTCCTCTCCGATTCGCCGCGTCTGCTCGGCCTCGCTGCCTACGCCAATGGAAGCCGCCACCGTCGCGCCAGCGCCCGCGCCCGCCAGATCCGTGCACTCATTCCCGGGCCGCAGCGCCGGCCTCGGCCGCGTTCTCCTTCTCCCCCAGCCGACGGCGCGGTCTGCCCCGGGCCGGCGCCTCGTCGCTCGCCGCGCGGCCGGCGACGGCCAGGCGGTGGAGGCGCAGGAGGAGGCGCTCCCCGTCGAGAAAAGTCGGTCATTTCCGTCCCTCTGGATTGGCTCTCCGCCTGGCACCGCTGGATCACGCGAGCGCCTGCTGTGTTTTTGCCTTTGCACTGAGAGCTGTTCGTGCCGTGCCCCGTGCTTGCAGGGTTCCCTCCCTTCCCGAGCGTCATGGACATCAACCAGATCCGCGAGATCCTGCCACACAGGTGACCTCGCATGCCTCTCGGCTTTTGCTTAAGTGCGTGTCTCTCAGTCACTCGGAGGCCGCTTCCATTGCTACCGGGACATCGGCATTCCGGAATTGTTTGTAAAACTAGATAGGAATCGAAGATAACATTTACGAGTTCAATAAGAGGCATATGAACTATGGAGTTCCTGAGTTAATGAGCTGTGATTCTGAATGGGCGATTCACTTTGTCATGTTAGTTTAGGACAGTGCACTGTGATTGAGTTGGTGAGAGGCATGCACTGTGATTGAGTTGTGATTATTGGAACGAATGGCAGAGCTCCTGCCTTTGCTTCTTCTTATTTTATTTTTTTTAAATTATGTATATAATCTATTGAAAGAACAGATATCTATAAAGCTAGTTTTTTTTAAAAAAAAAGGTAGCAGCATAGCCCTTTGAATTAATTGTTGCTGCAGTCTAGAGGCTGATATTCACTTCCTTTTGAGCTCACTTGGGGGATAAAAGCATGCTCTTTTCGATGAGAAGTAGTATGCATCTCGCCGTCTTCAATATCTTTATGCTTGATTATGTGATCATACTGCCGATGGGGTCCTAGGGAAACTGTAATGTTATTATGCGCCTGAGTAAGAAAAATGCTTGGTCACGACTCGTGAATATGCAGTTGTTTAGTGTTTTTCCTAACTTCATGTGTATTTTATTGTGCTTGGTAGGTTTCCATTCCTTTTGGTTGATAGAGTTATTGAGTACAAGGCTGGAGAATATGCAGTTGGGATCAAGAATGTCACGATAAATGATAACTTCTTCCCTGGGCATTTCCCTGAACGTCCTATAATGCCTGGCGTTCTCATGGTTGAGGTAGTATTCACTGTATTGGCATCCATGTTTATTTATTGAATGGTTAGTATATGGTTCTTATTGTTGCCTGAGGTGTAATAATCTCTGATTGAGTTATACAGTGATTTGTTTAACTGTATTGCCATCTCTGCTTGAATCATTTTAATTAATCTACTGATATTGCCATCTCTGCCTGACTTAATCATCTTAATTAATCTATGGATCTTACTATGCATTGTGATGTAATTACATTGTTTCTACATTATTTAAATTTATCCATTTCCAGGCCACACAATTTCATTAAAAAAGGACAATTCGAATCTGGGGGGATGGGGCTACTTGAAATAATTTTACTCCATGTTTCAACTCTGCTGAAAAAAATATGGGACATGCAGCAACTGTTATAACTTTTTTTTATAATGCAATCTGAACCAATGCATGGCTTAAAATCCCACAAGTAGCTGATGTTTGCATCTGTGTTCACAATTTATTATGTGTACTCTGCTGAGGGTATGGCTGGATGCTTTCTTGTTGCTTATTGTTCTATCATTAAGTAGACAAATTTCTGAACTTCTCTCGCGTGAGATATTCCTCATCTGCCTTTATGCACAGGCTATGGCCCAGGTTGGGGGTCTGGTGATGTTGCAGCCTGAAGTAGGTGGATCTCGAGACAATTTCTTCTTTGCAGGGATCGATAAAGTGAGGTTCCGTAAGCCAGTAATTGCTGGGGATACCTTGATCATGAGAATGACTCTGACTAAGTATCAGAAAAGATTTGGACTTGCCAAGATGGAAGGAAAAGCCTATGTTGGTGGTGACCTAGTGTGCGAAGGAGAGTTCCTTCTGGTTAGCGCAACTGAGTAGTGCAAAGGGTACCTAGTTTTGTGTGATTCACTTGTAGAGTCCTCGGTTAGAGATGGGATGAGGCTCATTGCTTAGAATAGCCTAGTTTTAACTAAGTTATGGCATTTGAGGATATCTTTCCCTAACCTGTTAATTTCGGTGAGATTAAATGTCCATGTCGCCATATGTTGAGTCCAGGCACTTCTTTCTACCTGGCTATGTGCTGTTGTAATACAAATTTACAATCTCTTCCATAAGAATTGGATGTAATAAGCAATGCTTAGCTTGTTTGTTGTGCTTTCATTGAAATCCTTGGTGAATATTGCAGCACGCTATGGATCAAAAAAATTTGTTTTATATTGATGAGTGCAAGTGAGGTGGAGTTTGGAAATATTTGGAGAGGATCAATTGAAGAGTTTTTTTACTGAATACTTGCTGTCCTACAATGCAGGTTTGTTCTTGAATGTCACTCCATTGAAGACATGCAAGTGTCATTGGAGGGAGTAAATCAGCTTATGCTCGTATACACAGATCACTACAGTGACTTGCATAGGGTATTCCCAATATTCCATTCACAAACTCACAGTATATGATGACCTAGACCATTACAAGTTTCTGATCCAAGCATGTTGATGTGATGCTTACCATGCGGATTTCATCTGAAGATCCTTCTATTTGAGATGAATTTCATTGCAGATTTAATGGCGAATCATATGAACCTCCAAATATCAGGCCAATTGTAATAGGGGTGTTCATCAGCAGTCAATACCATGCAGTTGAACTACTCGGTTACTCCATTGCAGATTTGATATTTCAGCTCAAACTAAACACATTTTCATCTTTTCCATCGGCCCCTGATAAAGTACCAGACACTGATGAACATCACAGGCTGAACATAACATTCTCAGACAAGGCAAATCAAATAAATGCAATAAACTGCGGTCATCGCTCTCAGATGTGTTACTTGGTACAATTTGGGAGTATGCAACTCTAATCACTCCACACACTGTTAAGTAATAACATACAAGTATACAACAATGGTTTGCTGAGCACCTGCTCAGCTAGGAATATTGCCCCCTCCAGCCTCCAGGGACAACAAAGTGAAAAAAGAATCAAGTATGTGAATTCTTGCTGTTAAGTGGACATTCCTACTGAAAAAAAGGGCAACAGTAGATGTTTTAATTTAGTTCCATGAGCTGGTTCCCTCGCCGAATGGCCATCAATTATAACTACGACCTTTCTATAGCCGAGTAAGTGTTGCAATCTCTGTTGTAGAATAACTTTAATACAGGTGGGGCATGCTTTTCCTCTGTTTACGGCAAAATGAAGTGCCATAATATTTCTCAACTATCAGTCTCCAGAGACAAATTTCTTTTGTGCATAGTATCTGTCCTCGCTTGCCTTCTTTTTCAAGTTCCTTTTCTGTTTCCAAAAAAGGAATGTTCAGCAAGGAAAATAGTGATCAAGCAAACCTAGATATAAATGTTTTGTATGCACTAAGTAAATCCCAGAGATAAAAAATGTACCTTGTAAGCTTCATGGTTATCAATTATTCTGGTAGCCACTGACACTGTTGTTATAGTTTTGGGGCTTGTGATTGTTCTGAAAATACCCATGCTCTTCGGGACAACATAAGGATCAATATCACCCTGTAGCATGTATTCATCAAGTTTCAAGTAGAATTCAGCAATTCATTAAGGTGATCATTTCAATCAGTATTATTAGATTAAAATTTTGTGCTTACCACAGAACTACCCTCAGTTACTGTCCCATGCACAACCAATGAAATGTTAAATGTAGTGATCTGCACCATTTGATAAAAGGTAAGTTGTGAGGGCTTATTCAATAATCAAAAGATGCCAGATGACACACTGCATTGTGTGCACTATGACCATTCTTTAAACTTATTCACACAACCATAACAAAAATGTAAATAAGAGAAGTTTGAACATACCATATCCCTTGAAACCTCCCATGGTGCGCCTATTATAACTTCATCAACATAGCGATAAGCAAGGACACTGAGAGTTCGCTCATGGAGGTGCATGATAGGACGATAACCTCTTCTATCCCTGCACATTTAGTTTGCATAAGCATCTTATATGAACTTATAGAAGACAAATCACAAGACACAAATTGGTCTCGTGTATTTTATGTCAGCTTGTGGTTAACTAGTTTCCCTGAATAATAATTTTAAGGGAAGAAATCAATAAGCACCTGATTGCCTGATCATCATGAACACCAACAAGAAGGAAGTCACCAAGTTGTCTAGCAATTCTGAGGATCTGCATCACACAATAACAATACACATGTTTCATCCAAAGAGATGTGAATCACACCAAAGAATATCAGGGGTGAATTATGATAAAATAATTGGCATATGAACCACAAAAGGTACCTCAACATGGCCAGCATGGAAAAGGTCGAAAGCACCATCTATATACACAATGCGAGCACCTGGCGAAGGAGCCTGAGTGCATATGAGCATATTGTTCAATAAAAACAATAAAATGTTATGTCCTAGAAATATGTACAAAAATTGCCAACTTTATACTGTCAGGATTATGAATGATGACCAAGATTGAAAAGGTACAAATCAATGTATATTGTGTGCTGTAAGCCAGACGAACAAGAGATGCAACAGAACATTTTTATCCACAAATGCCCTCAAAAGAACACTTACATTGAACCATAAGAACGTTGATTAACCTTAGCCCTGAGACAATTGGGAATAGAGTTCCTTCAAATATCATACCTGTCCATTTGAAAACTGCATTATCCTGCGAGAAGTTGGAAGAAAATTGGACAACTGACTTTTCACTTGATCGCATGAATCAGGTCCAGTGTTTTGATTGACATCAACATTTGTATCTGTGGTATTTTCCATCCTGCCAGCCTCTTTCTGCTTGAATGTTAGTAGTATCCTTCCTGTGTGGGAAAAAGATTACATATTTCCATGTAAGATCACAATGGACTCTTCGTGTAAAGCATGGTTGCTTTAATATAATATCAATGGCCAACAAAAAATATAATACCAAAAGGACAGTGATCATACTGATCCATGTAGTTATCTTACCAACAATATCAGTGCTTGAGACACCTTCAGTGCGTTTGATTTGCTTGTAGCGTCCAACCTTCTTTGCTAATGCATAAGCATCCGTTCCATCAGGTAGAAGACAAGGATCATCTCCATGTATAATGTAATCAATGCTATATTTATTGAAGAGGGTATTCATAAATTCTTCTGTGATCTCATAGGGTGCATTGGGAATAACCTCATCCACCCACTTCAACCCACTAACAAGTGTCAACCTGAAAAGTAAAGACATGCATAATGAAATAACCCATTCAGTGGAAATCAGAAGCTTGTGCATTTACCAAAAAGGACAATTTGCAGTTAATACAACAATAAGCTAGGAGTAGACAATTTATAATATTATCTCTTGTGAGGACAAGATCTTAAGTTGATCCCTCAAAAAATACAGAAGGCATGTGTAAGGGTATGCAGCATCATCTATAACATAGTAGACAGCTGAAGAAAAATGGATTCAGCAGAATTTGCAGCATGTGTCTAACAAAGAAACCCAGGCCTTACAGTTAATTCCAACGAAATATTATGCCATTTTATGAAGGTCAAGAGGTCTAGAACTCTAGCTCTTAGAAAAAAAAACTGAAAAGTCTCGGACAAATGATAAGATGGTGATTCTACAAGCTTTCCTGGTCAATTTTGCAATCCTACTGTTAAGATGAACATCACATATTTTTCTAAAACAAATTACAGTGTAGTTCGCAGGACAAGAGAAATATTTTCTGAAGTACCTCTCTTCCATCGAAAGGACTGGCGGACCCTTGTTCGCCACAATCTCCTCATCACTGACAACTCCCACTACCAGTTGATCTCCTAACAACTTGGCCTGCCGCAATGCATTTGCATGGCCATAGTGCATGAGGTCAAAGCATCCATCCATGTACACTCTCACAGGCCTTTTTCGTTCCTTCTTCTTTGGAAGGTGTCCTAAATATGGCCAAAAATATGGAGCAAAAGGAGCACTGATTCCTCCAAAGTAGCCTGTTGATAACCAAAGGATGGCGACAGTGATCATAACTCCTCCAATCCCAAACATCTGCGAATAGTATCCACTATTCCAGAGTCCTTGGTGGCTCTCGAACGCTAGCAAACCCACAATCATTTGGACAGCAGGTGTATTATCCTGGTATTAATCCTGAAAATAAAAAGAACAACCGACCAAAATGAGAACCCGGAGTTGAAGCAAACGGAAAACATGCCATTGTCTTTTTCAATGGAGATCGTGCACCCTAATTTCTTTTGTATGTTCAATCAAAGAAAGCGATTGAGTAGAAGAAAAGAGTGTCTTTTTCAATTATTTATTATTGAACGGTCCGATGGAGATTAGACGCATGACCATATGACAAAGTGACGGTGAACCAATCCTAGCTTCCAGATATATTTCATAAATCTACTGTATGAACCAAAAAAATCGTTGGGAATTTAGAACAGTTTTATATAGCGAACCAGAATCTAAAGAAGTGAGCTGGCGATCCAACATCAACAAAAAGAAGAAAGGAATCATAAAAATTTGGGTGAAAAGAGAAAAAAGGTATCAGCTCAAATTTCCCACACCGAAATCTTGTCTCCAATGCCCGAGGCCGGAGACAAGTGAGATAGATATCAAATGCCGGAATCGTTCCATCCGCCGGTGATCCAACGAAAGGCAAAGCAACCTAGGACCTAATTCCGTGTGATTTCTTGGAGAACAAGGCGCGAGATTCAAGGCGCCGACCCAAGAGAAGCAGCGAAAACCACGAATTCCCCTCCGTCCGAAGAATGCAAGCGCCCAAGGCACGGAACGGGCAGCGCCGCCGATTAGTGGGGAGCGGGAGCGGGGAGGATCGAGACTCGAGAGACCGACCTTGATCGAGCGCGCGGGACGGCCGCGAGATTCCGCGGCGCGAGAGAGGGTGGAGGGGGAGGGGGATCCGCCGTCGGGGACGGGGAAAGGAGCGCGGATCTCGCGACCGGCGCGTGGCGGCGGCTGCTGCGGCGGAAGATCCGCCACGAGGTTCGCGTCCGCCTCGCCCTCGCGCTCTCTCTCTCTCTCTCTCTCTCTCTCTCACGGCGTGTGCCGCGGCCGTCTCCTCCTCGTTTGGGGGAGAAATTTACTATTGTAGCACTAAGTAGATGGGGCTTCTCTCTAATAGCACCCACAATATGGGCTTCTCTAAAATAACACTTTAAAGAGTGACCAATTTCTAAAATAGCATTTTCAGGAGTTTTTCAATTTTAGAGAGTATAAACTGACATTTTTACCCTCCTCTTGCACAGGCTTCCGTCGCCGCCGAGCTCAACCCTCTCCACCGCCGCTGCGCACGACCCTCCAAAGCCGCCGCAGCCCACGCGCCCACCTCCGTCGCTGTCGCGCTGTCTGAAGTCGTCGCCGCGCACGGCCCTCCAAAGCCGCCGCAGCCCACGCGCCCACCTCCGTCGCTGTCGCGCTGAGAAGGGCGTGCGCGGCGGTGACGACGACGGATGCCGTGCGGAGGTGCAACACGGTGATACAGGGGTAAAAAAGTCAATTATTTGTCTAAAAAACTGAAAAAACCTTAAAATGCTATTTTAGCAATTGGTCGTTCTTCAAAGTGTTATTTTAGAGAAGTCCATGTTATGGGTGCTATTAGAGAGAAGCCCCATCTACTTAGTGCTATAATAGTAAATTTCTCCGTTTGGGGGGAAGGAGAGATCGGCGGCGGGGGGGGGGGGGGGCGGGCGTGGTGGGGCCTTTCCGCCACCAACTGCCGTCTTGCGGGGCCCACCGGACCGGGCAGGGGAGGAGGGGGACAATGTCTTTGCAATTATACCCCTGGAACTTTGCCATTTCTGCTACTCAGGCGCTTGTGGGACAAAATTTGTGGTAGAATTTTTAAATTTTAGGACATAATTTTGAATATGGAGTTTGGATCATATACACTCCTTTAGCTGATTAATTGAGAGTTTATGGTCTGTTTGGTTGCTTGGACGAATAAAAACACTAAAAAAACGGGACATGTGTGGCCATCAAAGGTTGAACTTGAGTGATACCATTAGAATCTTATCTCGGTAACCAGTTGGAACAGCTTATATTGCTCTATTTAATATCACATTGTATGTGTAATCCTGTCTATTTGTGGTATTGTTTGTTTCACTGACACGTTAGACGAGACTATCCAACTTAGGGGAATATTCCCTCCAGATTTGGATGTTGGACAGACTTATTTGATTTTTTTTGTCTAGATGAACTCATGCATCATTTCTCATGAGAACCTGAGTTCACATCCATGCTCATATAGCTTGAACAAACAAAAAATGGACCATCTTATCCCATATAGCCAAACAAAAAATTAAATTATCTCATCTAACTAAAAACGGGATGGAATCATTACATCCACCCTTGCCTTCAAATCATGTCAAAGAAAAGATGACTCTATTGTTATTTTGTAGTGTACCTTGATCTTCATGAATATTTAGGGGTCTTTTAAAGCATAGAAACTTTATTAATCGGTTTAAATCTCATTAAATTTATCTAAATTTCCTCCATTCTAGTACAAGCTTATGGCCAGTTTGTTTTAGTTTTGGATTATAACAATCCAGCTTATAAAAAAAGTGAGTTTTACTAATTTATTGGATTGTTATAATTTGTACTCCAAATTATAATAAGCTAGTAAAATAAGTTACAGCTTATAAAAAAATAGAATTATTATAATCCAAAACCGAAACAAATATGATTTTAGGATTGAGAGTACTAAACTGAACTTGGGGTAGTCTATGATTTAGCGGAACCCGCAGGGGCTTAAGTGCAAAAGGCGCAGCGGCTGCCTCGTTGGCATCCAGTCATTGCCGCGTCGGGCCCACAGCTGCACGACACCACCCACGATGCTTTGACCGTCAAAAGAACTACTCTTCTTCCTTCCGTAACAAGTAGTATTCATTTCTGTCCTTCTAACTTTGCATTTGAAATTTTCTAAATTTCATTACCACCTTCGATTTGTGAAAAAAAGGTTATTTTTTATATAATATTTATATATTGTTTTATAATGACTACACTTTGTTCTAAACATAACGATTTTTACGTCTAAATTATTTATACTATCTTGCAGTTTGTTGCTCGTTGCTTCATCTAAGTTCACACTCGTCAATCTCAAGGAAGATATCATGATCTTTTTATTCATCTCCTTAACATGTATACGTGTGTGTGTTTAAGTCTAAAATTTGCTACATTTTGAAATAGAATATGTATTTGTTAAATTTGTATAAAAAGTGAATCTTTGTAACAGGTTAGGTTGATGACTACGGTGTACTATACTTAGCGGCTAAGGAAGGAGACGAGCTGAATGACTTCATGGATTCTAGAACGGGATAAGTAAATTCATTGAAAAACATAACGCGTCTGATGCTGCCGGTCGTCTGGTACGTTGGTTAAAATTTTTGTGTGGTAGCTAAAGACAAACAGAAATGTCAGGGGAGACTTCACTGCTGAGATGTTCATGACCTAATTGTTTGAAACTTGATGTGAACGTCGAGCCTTCGTATTTCCCTTCTTGACATGAGATGTTGCAACCTTTTTAAGCACTTGAGCTAATATTGAGGTATTTTAAGCACTCTTGGTACTGGATTACATGTAAGGAGAGCATCTTTATGCTTGTCAACCTTTCTGATGTCGACTGAACAAGCTATCCAGATGACCGTCCATCTACAAGTGGTTATGATGTGTTCGTAGTGTGCAGCTTGGTTTGTTCGAGTGCATGCAAAAGAAGACATTATGTGTAGATCTACCAAACGCCATATATGGCAGAAATTATTTGGATTCGGACTTTGTCGAAAGAGCTAACAGTTCGAAGTCGATTGACGGAATGACGTACAGCACCCCTCTGGTAAAATAATATCGGAGCAACAAATCTCTTTCTGCTAATCCAATATTTCACAAACCAAACCAAGAGATTGTGAAGCACTAACCATTAACCAAACAGGATGACAAGCGTGATTTGCTGTTTTATTCCGTACGCATCAGCAAGTTGCATTCGGAGAGCGACACGATACACAAGGATACCCACATGCTGCAGCACATGAAACCCATGCGAGTGCAAAGTCAACGCCGTTAGCCGGATGGTGACCCCCAGAATTTGATGCGAATTCGCAACGCCAGATCGAGTCACACGTTTAATCGAAATCCCACAAGAAAAGAGGAGAACAATATAATCTTACTACTCTCTGGCAGGTGAGATATTTCTCTGGCGTCTCATAACAATGAACTCACACACTAAATGAATACTCGAGGGAAAGAGAATCAGTTCGTAGGCGATGATGGCGAAGGAAATGAATCAGCTTTGTGCAAAAAAATAATAATAACATTTGAGTTTTTGCTACCAAATTACAAACAACCAATACAAGTTTTCCTGGGATGATCACCATCACGAGGTGTACTCAAACGGCTGGGGTGGGTGGGGCTCCTCGTCGACGGCCATGGCAGACGCACCTGGAATTTGCTGGCCGGCGGCCGTGGTCGCAGCTTGAGTTGCCGGGGTGTCGGTGAGGACTAGTTCCTCGGTCTCAGTGGGCTTCAGATCCCTTAGGAGGACGAATCCAGAGGGCGCCAGCTTCACAGGTTCGTACCTGCCGGCCTCCAGGAATTTTATGTACTTCTCTTGGGCAGGGACAACCCTGGCCGGGTTTGTCAGAATCTGGAAGGTTGACTCTGGTTCAGGGGCCTTCTTCTCTGCACCACCATCGACCTGAAATCATGGATTGAAACATGTAAACGTATACGATAATGGCAATGAGTAATTTTGAATTTTCGATACAAATATATGAGCAAAGCAATGCACAAGCAGAAGCAGCCATGTCCAGGTCTTATATGGTAGAAAAAGAAGGAACAATGTAGTGGATTAACACTGAAACTCTTACCTGCATTGACGTAGCAGTAGAAGCATCTTCACTTTGTGGTGCCTCTGCTTTCTCCAGGGCTTTGCTTTCCGCATCCTTCTTAGCCCTAGATTTTGCCTTGGCATACGTCGACAAAATGGCTGTTGGCAGCTTGACTGAAGCGGTGGTGGTTTGCTGGGTTGTGGGCTTTGGGTAATCAAAGAGTGATGGTTTAGTGTTTGACAGGAACTCAAACTTTGGCACTTTCAGATCAGAGTTGAGGCCGATGAAAGCCGTCGGAGAGAATGCCAGGCTGATGAAATAGGTAAGTGGGTACCAATACCAGAACTGGGTGAAAACAGCAAGGCCAACAACAGCAGTGAGCTTGTCGTGCTTTGACCTTGACTGAAGCCTGATGGTAACATTCCTGCCACCAGCATCAAGGATTCCAGAAGCCAGTATGGCACCCATTTTGCTCATGGTGTCCTCATGCTTGTCGAGAATGATCTTTTCCAACTGGCGCCTGAATGTTCCAACTCGAGAGTCATACGATTCATTAGTTTGGATCATGACCATTGCCATTGCTATGAGAGCACCTTGGCGCACGAAATCAACAACATCAGATGTAAGAGGCTCTAACAAGGAGATGGCATCACTTAATCCTGATCCTGCACAGGATATTCCAACTGCTAAAGCCGCACCATAACGGACATGCGGATTATATGATTCAGAGAGCAGAGACACAATTCTCGGAGTCTGCATTGACAAAAATTGTAGGTAAGCCATATTTAAATTAAGCAACTACTTTATCTGTTTCAGACGACAATTTTAACAAAAAATATTTTGACAAGGCAAAACTAACCTGCTCAGGTTCATTGTACAGGACAAAACCAAGAGCCAGTACTGCAGTCCTCCGCACATCGTCACTCACGTCCGACACGGCAAAATGAAGAAGCTGGTGAATAGCTTTGTTATTTGCAGTTCCCCTGTACGCTAGAGCCAATGCGTACATACCACCATAACGAAGTATGGGATCTTGATCTCTAGTCATTTGTTCAATCAAGGTGTCTGCTTCCTCTTCCCTGCCGTACACTGTCAATGCAATTCCAAGTGACAAACCCCTGGAGAAATGAGGGAGAGAGTGTATCAGAACATTAACATATTTACCATCTTGACAAAGAAATTTCTTGTGATAGATTACAGTACAGCAAAAACTTGCTTGCCTAAGATACCCTATTTGTAATATTCAAGAGAACAGTTACCTAATAATTTTTTCATGTTGTGTATCATGTGCATAGGCAAGCATCTCTCCAGCCTTCTCACTAGCTGTTCCAACCATAAGCAAGCCCATGCCAATGCCAGCAGCTTCCCCAGCAACAGCACTATCAGTGTAAAGAATATTCTTGATGTCCTCAAACACTTCCTCATCTGCTGTGCCTAAAGCTGCAAGCCCAAGTCCTAGACAGGCACCATGCTGAACGACCTGTATAACAATGTTTGAAAGTTTAGAATAATTTGTTTATGATGGAAGTAATGGAACCGTATTCAAATATGGTATCTTTGGCCTGGAAATACCTCAGAACTAGTGTTGCGAAGACTCTCACGAAGAAATTGTTTGATTCCTTCACCATGGTTGGCATGGATCAAACCTAAAGCATAGAGAGCACCACCTTCAGAATATGGACTACCACCACTCGCAGCACCACTCTGAGGTAGGTAAGGGGCCATCAAAGCTCTGCCTTGTGTGAGGTGGCCTCTATGAATGACACCTAATCCAGCAGTTGCACTGAACTTAGCCCAGTTGGTTGCCCTACTTAGCCATTCCTGTAATACATATGTACAAAGATCAGAAAATGAGAAAATACAATTGGGTAGATGATGGCATTAACAAGTGTGAACCATACCAAGTTTTCTCTTAGGAAGGTATCCACCGTTGTTCCTGCATGCATGATTGCATTGGAACATATAGTTGCACTATGACAAACACTATTCCTCATTTCCAAAGCTTGTTTTATGGTCTTCAGGATCAAAAGATCAGACCTGTCAAATCAATTACCAAAATCAACATATGATGCAAAAACTTAAATACATGATCAGCAGTAATAATTTAGGCAGATATATCGCATTACCTATTATGGCTATATAAAAACTGCAACGTCAACTGAATAGATGTCTCCCCTGACAGTATCCCCTTAATTTTTGTCAACCTATCAGCATGTGATACTTCATTTGAATCCACAGTGTGTGCACTTCCATTTGGTGTGACAACATTATCCGTCATTTGGGCATCCCCAGATGGTTCTATAGCAGCATTATCACTTTGATCACTAGGTAAAGCCTGAGCAGAAGTCTGCGAACTCAGTGTGTCAAGGCAATTTCTGACACTCAGGAGGAAGGCCTGATTTTCATTTTCAACGAGATCAAAAGCAATTTGGAATGCAAGGAGAGCATCATCCTGGAGAGGAAAGGTGCGTATTAGGTCAAACCACTGTTAAGAAGCAATTAAACAGCTCACAGAAAACATGAGATATTCCCAACACACCTTGCTTCCAAAAAGCAACTTGCCCAAGATATTTCCAACAGTTTCAGGCTCACACAAGAACATAAGGCACTGGCAAATGCTTAGGTAATCCGGATTTGGCAGTGTCTGGTATATCTTTACAAGACATCGGAGAATCTGGAAAAATAAAACAGAAGTTCTTGGTCATTATATGCCATTTTAGAATTTTGCATACATCACTTTATGCCAATAAGAAATCTAAGACTCAGGCCGGTTTCACAATTTAAATCTGCATCACATGCCCCTACCTCACAGCGATATTCACGATGACTAACATATTGATGAGATAGATTGATGCAATAAGAAAGAGCTCCATTAAGATTATCGCATTGAGAAATTGCTTGCTCAAGCTTGTCCAGTCTCCTGCATTCAACTGACATACCCATGGCCTGTTGATATTTGCCATCAGTGATACACCTGAAAAAAAGTATTAATGAGATGGAAACTGCATGTCATTAGAAAATAGCTACTAAAAGACCAAGAGGATACTATCATACTTATCAAGCATCCTCTCCACAATGGCCTCCAATCTTGGATCCATTATTTCTTCTTCCCCTGCAGCTTTCAGGGACCTTGATCTGATGCTGGCATATTCATCTAAAGCTTTTGCTGAAGAAAGATACAGCCAAATTATCCTGTTAACATTTTTTCAAACAATGCCAACCAGAACATGGTAATAAATTTAATCAGTTCCGCACCTAAAAGTGTATGAGCATAATCAGAATCATCCGAGACATCAAATAGTGGTCCAGCACCAAGTGCATATGACAGAGAATCATTTAGTTCACCCAAGTAGTAGAACACCTTGGAAACAACTAATGCTGCCAACTGCCTCTGGTCAAATTCCTCATCTTCATACAAGCTCTCACTATAAGAAGTAACATAACAATAAGAGATAAGCAATAAAAAAATCAAAGCAGAGCAGAGAGCACTGATGCAAAAAAAAAACATTATCTTGTCTTTCAAGTTTTTGGCAACTAGTTGATAAGATTAAGGATTAGGAGAGAAACCCTGGAAACAATCAAGTTCTTTGGCGCCAGATATTATTATTTTTTAGCAATCCCATCAACTATTCTTTGAAGAACATAATTTCCAGAAACTAAAGAACTAAATCACAGCTGTTTTAATGGACATGTATCTTCCAATGTACCCTGGTTTCTCCCATTAAATCCTCACAAATTATAAACAACACATGTTTTAGTTATCAATACACAGAACATCAGGGATTTTACTTTACAGGAGAAGCGCTAAATATCAAACAAAATGGTCTGGCCATGCCCGCCATAGTGCAGTAATTGAGACATTAAAGTCAGCAACTTTGCATATTTCCTTAAACATAACCTAAAACAGATCAAAAGTTGTTATCATTCCTGCAGGAACATTGAAATTATACTTCAATAACCCTTTCCCTTGAACCAAAAGCCTTTGCAATCTGAGCCTAAACATAGACTGGTTTAAAATATATTAATATAAGATCTTTTGACCACAGCACCCACCAAATCAAATGCATGACTTACAAATGTTGAAAGTTTCAAATCATCGCCCGTACAAGTTCTAGGTTTCGTACAACTAGTGACACTGACCGCCCATTATAAGCCCTCCCAAAACCTTCAACCTAACAGGTCAAATCTAGGGTTCATCCAACAAGCACCGGATCGAATCTAACCAGGCCAAACCACACGAACTAGATGAATCCCCACAACACTGCCACAGCAGCCTAACCGAACCTCTCGTCGGAAACCCACAACACATCCCCCCCCCCCCCCCACCCCCACAACTTAACGGAACGAATCGCGACGCCGCATCGACCGCAGGGGGTGGGGGTGTGGGGGATAAAGGCAGCGGAAACTGGAACTAAAAGGGGAGGGGGGCGAGAAGCGGCGCCGCCGCGGGTAGTACTCACATGGCAGGGACGCTGGTGGAGATCTCGGGCCAGAAGAGGTGGACGAGGGAATTGAGGTTCGCGAGCGCGTGCAGCTTGAGCTCCGCCGCCGGCTCCTGCAGCATGGCCAGCAGCCCGCTCGCCGAGCTCACCATCACCGCTGCCGCGGCCATCTTCCACTCCGCGCCCCCTCCTCCTACTCCGCCTCCCTCTCCGCCGCCGAGCTAGATTCGATGCGGGCGGGGGGGTTGGGTTCGCTTCGTCGGGGCGACTCGTCTCCCTTTCGCTTTTGCTTGGAAGAGGGGAAGAAGGCGGTCAGGGGTGGGGCCCTTCAAGGGGCAGGACAGTAAATATCATGATTTGTGGAGGGGCGAATCGCGAAATCGGATGGCCCATTTCCGGTTTGGCCCCTTCAATTTTACCTGCGAATATTTGATAAATTTTACCTGCGAATATTCGATATAGGTTTGAATATAAATTTATAAATATGAATTCATGTTTAGGTATCCGTTAGAATTGAAGCTGACATATGCTTAGTTTAAAAAATATGTGTGGAACACTTATGTAATGTAATATAAAATATTTTAGTTTAAAAACACAAAACATTTACTAATGCAGTAAAAATATATTAACCCGCATAAAGCAACTTAGGGTTACAACAATATATTTCTATCAAATTATATCAATTATGAATCTAGATCTGGTCTACAAACTAAACAGATACAACTACTCCACGATAGAGTCGTGTCTCCACTTTGAAAGATCTACTCTTAGGAGGATTTTGTGAATTGGAGCAGATTTTTATGGAGCGAAACAATTTCAAACAGGGAGGAGGGATAGGTATGTGGAATGCTAGAGGGTATTTAGGAGGACTTAACCATACTTCATGATACAGTTTGAAGCTGAAATCGTCTTAAATGGAACATACATAGTTTTTTCTCATACCATGTCTTATTCAAATTCAAATTTATTGAACACCAAATATTTTCGGAAAACGGAAATCTTTGTTATAATTTGAAGCATGACAATAGAACATAGTGGGAAAAACCAAACCGAACCAGCAGTTAAACCGAAAAAACCCGAAACCGATTCGGTTTCAGTAAAAGACCGTTTGAGCCAAAAACCGAAAAAACCGGGAAAACTCAAAAAAACTAGACAAATATTTATTTAAGAGGAATAAATTTCCAGATTTATTATTATTATATTAAAATAATACAACATAAATATAATATTAATAAATAAAATCTAACGGTCCGTCCAATGAACCGATAGTCGGACTAGTAAATCGATAAACCAGCAAACTTGACTGATTCGATGACCGATCCGGTTTTTCTACTATGTGAAAATGGGTCATATACCAACGAATACTATCATATTTATTTTTATATTTTTTTTCTCAGATTCAAAAATAATTGTATTTGTATATATATCTGAACTATTAAAAACCTTTAAATATGACACTATTCATAAAAAACAAATTTCATCCAAATTTATCTGTATAAAAAACAACGACAACAACAAATCAAGATTTTTTGGACAAAAGATAAACACATAAAAAAGAGTATATGAGTATATGCTAATAAAGATGGTCAACGGTCAAGCTATTCAGAGCATGGACACCAGCAGGAGGAAGGCGGCAAGGACGGCGGCCACGTCGCCGGCGACCCTCCTCGGCGCCACCGCCGCCGCCCCGCTGCTGGGTGCGATATCGATGATGAAGCGGCATGTCCCGGTGGAGGGGTCGACGGTGGTGGTGGTGGCGAGGCCTCTGAAGTCGCAGGCGCGGTCGTCCTGGTCGTTGGTCTGGTAGTAGCTGTTGAATGCGTAGGAGACGTTGCCCTTGGCGTCGAGGCCGCCGCAGGAGGTCTTGTACCCGAGACTGGTGCAGTCGGCGAGGCCGCAGGCGTAGCTGACGCCGTCGCCGACCTTCTGGTCGGCGAGGTTGGCCGACGGCTTGAGCACGCACCACCGCCGATCGAGGTAGCTGACCCCCCTCGCCGGCGTGAGCGTGCTGCCGTTGTCGCCGCGGAGGCTGAGCGGGTACTTGGGCTTGCCGTCGTAGTAGAAGATGCCCCAGTGGCGCTCGAAGTTGCCCGGCTCGATGCTCTTCTGGTCCTCGTCGATGAGGCTGAAGAGGTACGCGTCGACGGGGCCCGGCCGGAGCGGCGTGCCCTGGCCGGAGGCGATGTGGGAGAGGAAGCCCTGGTTGAACTGCCGCGCGTACTGCGGATTGGCGTTGGTGACGCCGTCGGTCGGCCAGCCGACCTCGCCGACGACGATTGACACGTTTGGGTACCCGTTCCGCCGCAGCGCCGCCACCAGCGTGTCGTGGTTGGCGTCGAAGGTGTTCTGGTAGGTGACGCCGCCATCCACCACCGGCGCCGTCGAGCCCTGGAAGAAGGCGTAGTCGAGCGGGAAGTTCGGGTCCTCGTGGAGGCTGATGAACGGGTACACGTTGGCCACGAACGGCGCGCCGGTGGCGGCGAGGAACTGCACGATGGCGAGCATCAGGCCATGGATGTCGGCGCGGAAGTCGCCATCTGACGGCTTCCCCGTCGGCGACTGGTACACGTCGGCGTTGAGCGGCACCGTCACCTTCACCTGCCCGCCCAGGCCGGCCTTCACCAGCGCCGCCTGGACGCTCTGCATCGCCGGGAACGTCGTGTTCAGATACGTCCCGTTGAACGTCTGCAGGAACGGCTCATTCCCCACGGCCACATACCTGCCCATCCGTCACAAAAAAGATTTCATCTTCACATTAAAAAGACATTTTTTACAGTATCACAAAGCTCACATCAGGGTAAAACTGATGCACCATCTGATGATGATTTGCAGAGAACTAAAAATGATCAAGATGATGTTTTAATTCAGAGTTCAGAGATGGAAGATTAATTCAAGCAAGGATCAGTCCCTTCTGCACAGTTAGGCATCTGCATCAGACAGTGAAGCATGGCCATGCTGAACACTGAAAACCTACTTGGTGGTATATGGTCCCATGTTCTTGTTACCATCACAATTAATTATAGCCCCGCAATAATTCGCGAGGCTCGTAAACAAATCGGCTCTAATAATAAAGTCGATATAGTGTGATCGAACCACATCAGCTTATGACAGTCTCTAAATCTTGGCGACTTGACTGCCAAACAGAAGAATTTCGTTGGTACCAAGCAGGTAAAACTGCAAAGCTGAAAAAGAAACTCAACAGTGATTCAGAAAGCTTGTGGATGAGATCTCATGGCAAGATTAATGCAGATGTGACAACTGGGAGCTGCATGTTCTTTCTGGATGTCTGGACAAGATGGTCTACAGAAGCACAGAGAGATTGCTGCTTGAGCTCTAAGCCTTTCCATGATCTGATCTTATCACTGAAAAGATCTGGGTTCTCAAAGCTCAGGAGCAGTGAGCAATAGCAAGGGAGGAAAAAGAGCATGCAATCCTGAATGCAGGATTGGAACTACTGTTGGGACAGAATTTTCAGTTGCTTGTGGATGTGGCACTTGCCAATAAAGAGGAAGGGGAGCTTTATTTGTTTTGCTGCCTGCTTGATGTCTTCTGAAACTTGTACATCAGTGATGCCAAGAGGACAGTGCTTATTTGGTTTGGTTTCAGGAATTCAAGAGCCTGACAGTAACACTTGCTACATGCCATTACAGAGTCTTAAGGGAAAAGCAAAGTGTACAATAATGCCTTACTATTTGTTCAGAAGATTGTGACAACTGTAGCCACTTTCAGAATCTACAGTTTCCCAAGCTAATTTGTATTTCGATTGTAAAACTTAATAGCTGTAAAGTTTCAAAATAAACTCAGGGAAAAGGGGAATTTATTAATCCAGCAACATGTTTCTGTCTGTAGGGTGGCTGTTAAATTGTTTAGTTCTTCAAATCAGTTAACCTTTTTTACCTCTAAAGTAAAGATTAATGGTTTAATCTATGAGTATATAGCAATATATCAATCTTAACTGTTGATTTAAAAGACAAATTACTACTTCTAATCAATTATATTTTGGTTATAATCGGTCATTATTAACACTTCTTTCGCCCTCTACGCCACCGAACACACCACATGTTAACGTTCTAGGTCTTAACTTTCATGCAACACCGATCCATACCGGTCTCGCTCCATGTTCGGCTCATCGGTTTAGCTGGGCCAAATGGTGCAATAACCTAATATAAAGTAGAGTTTTTTTTTCTTGTTGCTAGAAGCCATCTAGAGGGGTCCGTTTTCAATCCAACGGCCAAGAATAATGCTTCATCAAGCCGTGCCATCATAAAGGGAGGTGCGCGGTGGCGGACGGCTGACCTTATGTCGACGCCGTGGTTGACGTGCTTGGAGACGTTCTTGGCGACCCAGTCCTCGGCGGCCTTGGCGCCGGCGGCGAGGCCGGCGAGCATGTCGTTGGGGATGCCGACCATCACCTGGACGCCCGACCCCCCGAGCGCGCCCAGGATGTCGTCCTCGGCGTCGAACAGCTTCACCTTGTCGAACCCGTTGTCCTTGAGCAGCTGCACCACCGTGCCGGCCGGCAGCGGGTGGCTCATCTGCGTGCCCCAGTTCACGCCGACGCCCGCCGACCACCGCGCCATGCACGCCAGCACCAGCAGCCTGCCCAGCGCCGCGGCGGCGCCATTGCTAACGCACACCATAGCAGAGTGATCACGGATCACTGATCAGCGCTGTGTTTCTTGGGATTCTGTGGGGATTGTGGATTATGCTTGGTGTTCTTGGATCAAGAATTGATCACAAAATTTGACAAGATTCTTACAAACTTATCATGAACAGCCCATAACCTTGATAACTCTAGAACACATCATGTGGAATTTGATTTGTTCTAATTGATCAAGAACTCGAATGGAACACTAAAAAGGGGAGGAGGAGAAGAAGAAGCAAATAACAGAGCAAGAACTCTGAAACCGAAACTCAAGATAATCAGCAAACAAAAGGGACCTCAGAACTCATAAGTGAGACCAGAAATTGGATCACACACATCTTCTTTGAGGAAGCTAGCAGAAGATCACATGAACAAGAGCATGACAGGGACAGGAGGAGGGAGGCATTAATAGGTCACCAAGTGGAGGGTGTGCTGCAAGCAAGAACCCTCAAATGAGGGGAACCAGGTGACTAGAAAACTGAAGAGGAACATGGTGTTTATGCCCTAAGTTGAGACCAGGGGATAGATAGGTAGGTAAGCAGGTTGCAGTCTAGAGGAAGATCACATCAACAAGCAATTGATACACATCAGCAGGATTTCCAGTGGATTGAGAAAGTACAGGCAGTATGAAACCAGGAGGAGAGGGGGTATGACATGATGTGCAAGTACAAAGCAGAGGAAAAGATGAAACCTTGCTGCATGTATGTATGCAACCTACTGAGATTTTCAGCTGAGTTTCATGCAATCTTTTTGAAAAGGGGAAACTGCTCAAAATGTAGGTGAGGAATTGAGGAATTGTTTCTTTTTGGTAGTTAAATGCCAGGCCAGTCATCAGACTCATTTCGTCAGACAGATTAAGGACTAAGGAGTATCCACCTCAGTATATATCTGACAAGAACACATGGTTTTGTAAACTTCAAAAACAACTCCCTGTTACATAGAACAGTAAACCCAAATCCCTAATGATTGGGGAAACTAAACCAACATTTAGCAGAGAAGAAATGTCTGGTTTAAGCATCCAAGATCACAGCTTCATTTTGTGCTCTTTCTTTCTTTCTTTCTGATATACAAATGCATGTTTCATCACAAAGTTAAAGTTGTCAAGATGATAGATGACAACAGGAGTGGCTTACTTGTGTGAGGGAAGGGATCTAGTTCTGGAGTGGCCAGGGAGCTCAAGTATCTGCCTGCCTTTTTCAAAACTATATTATATATGAAAGAATGCAGGTGTGTTTGGACTCGTTTGATATAGCTCCAGATTTAAGATTTTTAGGGCTAGCCAAACTTAGCTTTAAGCGAAACTACGGGTAGATTAAAGTTATTTAGTAACACTAATTGGTTTTATTTTATACTAAAATAAAAATTTAAACCATTGTAGTTTATAAGATAAACTTAGATGTAGATTGATCTCGGAATTAAAGCTGGAGACATTTATGCCCTAACACATGAGAAAAGCAAGAGAGCATCTCCAATCTGTCTATGGAATTCTTGCCTTGGATAGGGGAGAGGAGCATCAAGGTGTGATTAGCAGCTGTCTTAAACTGGAAAGCTCGAGGCTGTAAAATTGTGTTTAAAATTGCAAATAGTATGAGTAACTAGAGAAAAGCCCGGCTCGCCGACCACTTGTTCATTTTTGTATTCTACACTATTGTAATTTACGATTCGAAGAAAAAAAATCTATATCATTCGTTTTAGGTTAATCAAAGATTTTATAAATAGTTGTAGCTACCGAATACTGAAAACTCTTCCAAACGATCATGTGAAGAACTATACTATCAAAACCGCACCATATCCTTAGCAGTTATTTTAAGCTACCTATAAATTATAAATTGTTACTCGGTATAAAAATAATCGGTATTCTATTATGGCATCAAGTACTTTCACTCTTAACACGTGATAATTAGCTCCATAATAAGATAATAAGATCCATCATCGATTTAGATCATTTAACCAGAAAATTACTGAAACTTAACACAGCTGGATCATCTCCTCGCATTGAGGGAATTCAACCCATGCATGCATGCATGGTCGTCGCATTGAGCTTCATCTCCTCGCCGTCTTCCTCCTGATCGACGACTCTCGCTTGCATGCATCAAAGGTATCTCCTTTTTTCCCCTCTCTCTTCGTTGGTGATGAGCTAGCTAGATCTAGCATTGCCTGGATTTTTTTCTTGAGAGTTGTGTTACCAATCCGACACGAATCCATTCTACCATGTAGACTGTTTCTTGCTGCCATCTGCTGGCGGGCTACTTGTGCTGGATCCAGACGTGGCGGACCTAGAATTTTTGTAACGAGGGTGCGGAAAAATACTACAAAGTACATATATAATTTAACGAAAATTAGATAATTATAATTATAGAAGTAATATAGCCGAAACATACTCAATCTACGTAGACAATCATAATTACAAAAATATAAGAAGATAAAAATAGAAATCAAACCTCCATGGCCAGCATAAACATTAAAGAATGATGTTAATTGGTACCAAGATTTATGATAGTTGCAAACTAGATAATAAGAAGGCACATATATGTTACTTATATATTAGTCATACATTTTATTGAAACTATTCTTTTATCTTAAATAATAATGCAAGAGTACTCACAACATCGTCTATTTTCTCATTCCATCACTGACAAGTTTACCCAACATACTTAATTTGTCGCTCTTTTTCATAAGTGAACTTTAATCTTATAGGAAGGGTGTTATTCATTGCACAGTTTACTTTCATAAAAAATTGTAACATCAATACAATCATCTTATTGATAAAGATTAAAATAATACACTTATAAAGGACATATTGATTAAGTAGCAGAAAATTTGGTAAAATATGAATACACCTAAAAACATGTATATAGGTATATATATATATATATTTTTTTTGAAAATTTTTGGAGGTACAACTGTACCTTCTTGCTCCATGGTAGGTTCGCCCATGGAACCAGAGGTGTCTTTTCTTCCTCACCTGACTTAGCCAACGCCCCCGGCGACGAGGAAGATGACCATTACATACCCTCCGGCTGTGCTGCTGCGCTGGACATGAAGCAGATTATAGCAGATGAGAAATGGACACGTACGGCAATGCCAGGATAATCTAGGGTTATCCATCTAATTAACTGTTTGGTTGGAGGACAAAGGTGATGAGATGACCACCGAGAAGAATATTCCTTCAATATATTGGACGAAGAGATCTAAATAACCTCATCCAATATTAAATGAGATAACATGTCAATCGGTTATTACACATTTATTTTTTGTTTATAAGTATTCAAATGATTTTTACTCACAAATTATTTATCTAATTTATGATCTAATTACATAATTACATTGATTATAATTTAATCTACAAAATAAGATCTCATATGATTATATTTTTATTAAAAAAATATATATTTGATAAGTGTGTCCCACTAAATTTAACCTTATCTCATCCAAGTTGTATGCATTCAACCAAATAAAAAATTTTCTCATCCCATCTATCCAACCAAACAACTCAAATATATCATCTCATCCCTAAATCCATAAATAAGATCATTTTATCCATCCTCACCCCCAAACCAAATGGATCCTTAAATACTAATGCATTGATCTCGCATGTTTGTGATGTAGAACATTTGTTATAGTGCATTCTAATCTAATTGTTATTCCATTCTAAGAGGAAATTAATTCTTTAAGGTCTTGTTTGGCAACAAGAATCTTGGTCTAGGATTCTTGGCTACCAAACAAGCACTAATTTATCATATTCTAATCATAATCACCATTTTAAAATTTGTATACATATCTTTTGTTGTTGGTTGACATCTCCACATCACTCATTTTTTTAACAATTATATCATTTCTAAATTTCAATGTCAATGATTAAAATAACCATAAAAATCATTTTAACCATTGGATGGAAGATGATAAATGATTTAAATCGATTCTATCACCGTACAATGCACCGTAAAATTTACTCATAGTTTTCTATTATAAATAGAAATATATAAAATTTATATGTTTTGTAATTTTATCTGATGTGGGCATCAGGATCCAAAACAGGGGTATATATGAAAATATAATATTATTAGAGGGTTTTTATGCAATTATCGCATGGAGTATAAATAATTTGGGGGAAAAGTGGGATCCGTTTCGTTCGTTTTTTCCCCCTCGCGTCCAATTAAAAAAAAATCCCCGAATTAAATTCTTAAACCCTCGCCGCGAAATTTCCACGCGAATTCCTCAGCCAGCGCCGGATCTCGGCCATGGCGGCGGCGCAGCAGTCCCAGGATTCAGCCGGTACGTGCTTTCTCGCGAGTTCTGGCTGGCCTTTGACTTTGCTTTTGCTGCTGTTTCTTGGCTTCGGCTGCGACCCCCCTCCCCTGCTTGAATTCTGCCGTTCCGGGGCTGGATTCCGTGGTTTCGGTTGGAATTCGCGCTTAAGTTTGGGTTTCGGTAGGAGTTCTTGGCGGAATCGTGGTAAAGCCGCGAGCTTTGTATGTTCTTTCTCTAGGTTAGGGGACTGGTTCAAGAAGCAAGATTCGTTTGGCGGGCGGAGTCCAAAAGCCGTGGTTTCTGGCGCGGAATCCATCAAATTTCCGTCTTTCCCGCGTTAATTCCATCTTGCTCGCTGCTGCGCCGTGGGTGTGAAGCATGTGTAAAGCTACCGCCAAGCAACGGGGCGCGTGGAAGAGAGAGCTAATTCCTGTAGAGCTCGATTCGGGGTCTTGCTGATTGCGTCATGCCGCGCAAAGGTACAAGAATGTCCTTTCCCCATGGGAGCTAACTCCTGCAGCTACAGGATAGTTGCGAGGGGTTAGTCCAAAATCCGAATGCCCTCTTACCGAGGGGAGAAATGAAAAAGGCGGGAGAGATTAGTCATCTGTAGTTGTGAAGTTTACGCTGCTTCCGGTGGTAATCTAGTGTAGTTGTGAAATCTGTAGTTGTATGTTTCAACTATTGGAGGTGTTTGAATAAGCCGGTGCGCAATGTTGATTTGAGCATGTTGGTTATGCCCTGAGTATGGGAACTTGGGAAGATCATTCACAACATTGATGAAGGGACATGTGGCAATCACTTTAGGGGTTTGAGAGTGCAATTGTTCAGATATTCATATACTGGTTTGTAGGGCATTGTCATTGACTACTCATCTCAGATATATCTGCAATTACTTCGTTTTCTTTTAAGTTTTGATAACTGTTATGAGAATGTAATCTTAGTGCCTGTAATCCTTATGTAGATTGCATGATTCCGCTGCAACCAGAAATTGTTGTTGAGAACAATGCCTCCAAGAGTGTTAATACCAAAGAGCAGGTAAATTCTGTATCGCTTTTCCGTTCTTGCGCTAGATGTTGAAGTATTACTAATGATTGATCATTGCATCAGATTCTTTCTTGTACAAATGAGAATACGACTACGAGTGTTGCCCGGGGTGCTAGCTTCTTAAAACCGCCAAAAGGTGTACAAGAGAAGGCTAGCTTTTTGGGTAAAGGTGGAGAACAGCCTTTCTACCAACCCAATGTGTATGCACCTCAGCCACAAACATTTTATGCTGGAGGTAGCTTACATTTATTTTCTGTGTATTACCGTTAACTATTGAAATCAGTTTCACAATGCACAACCCTAAAGTGCACACCCAATGTCATGTACGGGCGCACGTACACCAGGCGCAGGCGAGCCCGTGACATGCGCCGGGAGGCTGAGCGCGCAGCCAGAATGCAGGAAGGGCATGCAGATGTCCAGGAGTAAAAGTAGCCTAATTAGTTATTCCTTTTGTTAAGCTATCTCAGGAGTAAAAGTAGCAATGTTAGTTATTCCTTTTGTTAGTTAAGATAAGACCTACAATTAGGGAGGACCAGTTCTATTCGGTTAGGCCAGAGGGCTATATATTCATGTACGCAGGAACCATTTGAATTAAGCAATTAGTATTTTCCAATCTACCTCTCTTCTCTAAAGCCGACGACTGAGGGGCATAACCTCGCCGGCGTGACGGACGGAGGCTACGAGTTACGTAGCCGAGGTCCGGCCAGCCAGGGCCTTGAGGCCCTTGACAACCTGGTATCACGGTCTCGTCGATCCTCGCCCACCTGCTCCAGCCAATCCTCCACAGCCGCACCACCACCAGCCACCAACGCAACCATGACCGAGCCCACCCTAGCCGACGTGCTCGCCGAGTTGAGGGCACTAAGCATGGACGTACACACGCTGAAGTCGGACATGGCATCCATGAAGGAAAAGCCCTCGTCGTCCTCGGACAATGGAGGCGGCCGTCGTCCCGAGGGACTACGCGATCCGGATCAGTTCCTCAAGCACAAGAAGTGGGATTTTCTCCGCTTTGATGGCTCCCTCGACCCGATGCTGTTCATCAACAAATGTGAGTCATACTTCCGCCACCACCGCACCATGGGAGAAGAACGTGTTCGGATGGCTTCGTACCATTTGGACGACGTCGCGCAACTATGGTATAACCAACTCGAAGAAGATGATGGCGCTCCACCCTGGGGCCGGTTCAAAGACCTCTTGAACGAGAGATTCGGACCCCCCCTCCGCTCGGCCCCGATGTTTGAGCTTTCCGAGTGTCGGCGCACCGGAACCGTGGAGGAATACTCGAATCGCTTCCAGGCACTCCTGCCCCGTGCGGGTAGACTTGACGAGAATCACAGGGTACAACTCTTCAACTGGAGGCCTCCTTCCGCCTCTCAGTCATGCGGTGCGCATCCACAATCCCAGCACACTAGCTGCCGCAATGAGCCTGGCGCGGCAAGTCGAGCTCATGGAGAACGACCGGACACCTCAGGCTCCGGCTCGGACGACGCGGCTCGCGGACTCCTGCCATCGCCACCGCCCCGCCAAGCTGGTTCCACACCACCCCAGCAAGCGGTCCTGTCCGCACCACCAGCAAGCGACCAGGGGCGTCACGAGGGGCAACCAGAAGCGCCTTTCCACGACGGAGATGGCAGAACGACGTCGCCTTTGGCCTCTCGTTTTAACTGTGATGAAAAGTATTCTCGTGGCCATAACAGGTTTTGCAAGAGGCTCTTCTTCGTGGACGGGTGTAGAGATTGACGACGCCGACGACGCTCCTAACGCCGGGGACAAGGACGCACCCTGCTTTTCGCTACAAGCGGTGGCCGGAGTGTCCGTGTCGGACACCATGCAGCTCGCGGTAACACTGGGAGCCGCCTCGCTGGTCGCCCTCCTCGACTCTGGCAGCACCCACAACTTCATTTCCGAGGAGGCCGCGCGGCGCTCGGGACTTCCTCTCCGCCAACGTCCCCGCCTCACGGCCATGGTCGCCAACGGCGAGAAGATCACCTGTGCCGGCGTCATCCGTGACGCGCCGCTGCTCATCGCCGGTACAGCATTTCCAGCAGACCTCTTCGTCATGCCCCTGGCCGGATACGACATCGTCCTCGGCACAAAGTGGCTCGGCGGTTGGGGCCCATTGTCTGGGATCTGGCCAGCCGACGCATGTCCTTCCAGCAGAGGGGCCGCACTGTCTCTTGGGATGGCTTGGCCACAACGGCAGAACCAGCGGCAAGAGCCGTGTCCGCAGGCGAGCCGCTCCTGGAGGCTCTACTCGACGCGTTTGCAGGGGTCTTCGCCACTCCAACCGGCCTGCCCCCCAAGCGCATCCATGATCACCGCATCCTGCTGAAACCCGATGCACAGCCAGTCGCCGTACGGCCCTATCGGTACCTGGCTGCCCACAAAGATGAGTTGGAGCGGCAATGTGCCGCCATGATTGAACAAGGGATCGTCCGCCGCAGCGACTCCCCGTTCTCATCGCCGGTCATCCTCGTGAAGAAGGCCGACAGTTCCTGGCGTTTCTGCGTCGACTACCGCGCCCTGAATGCCATGACGATCAAAGACGCTTTTCCGATCCCGGTGGTGGACGAGTTGCTGGATGAGCTCAATGGTGCCAAGTTCTTCTCCAAGCTAGACCTGCGGTCAGGGTATCACCAGGTCCGCATGCGACCCGAGGACGTCCACAAAACAGCGTTCCGCACGCATGACAGCCTGTACGAGTTCCTGGTCATGGCGTTCGGACTCTGCAACGCGCCGGCAACATTTCAAGCCTTGATGAACGACGTCCTGCGGCCGTTCCTCCGACGCTTCGTTCTTGTATTTTTCGATGATATTTTGATCTACGCAGGACATGGGCGGACCACCTGCGGCACCTACGTGCGGTCCTCGACGAGCTCCGCCGACACCAGCTCTTCGTCAAGCGCTCCAAATGTTCTTTCGGGGCCTCCGCTGTCGCCTACCTCGGCCACGTGATCTCCGCCGCGGGCGTTGCCATGGACCCGACCAAGGTGCAGGCCATCCACGATTGGCCATCGCCGCGCTCCACCCGTGCCGTTCGTGGGTTCCTCGGACTCGCAGGATACTACCGCAAGTTCGTGCATAACTATGGCACGATTGCGGCACCCCTGACGGCGTTGCTCAAAAAGGACGGTTTCGCATGGGACAAAGCAGCGGACTCGGCGTTTGCAGCACTCAAGACAGCGGTCACGTCAGCTCCCGTCCTCGCCATGCCCGACTTCGCCAAGCTGTTCATCGTCGAGTGCGACGCGTCGACCGTCGGCTTTGGGGCGGTTCTCGTCCAGGAGGGACACCCGGTGGCATACTTCAGCCGGCCAGTAGCACCACGCCACCGCGCCCTGGCAGCCTATGAGCGCGAGCTAATTGGCTTGGTACAGGCAGTCCGACATTGGAGGCCCTACTTGTGGGGGCGCCGCTTCCTCGTTAAGACGGACCACTACAGCTTGAAGTACCTCCTCGACCAGCGTCTCGCCACTATTCCACAGCACCACTGGGTTGGCAAGCTTTTGGGTTTCGACTTCACAGTAGAGTACCGCTCCGGGGCCACAAACACCGTCGCCGACGCCCTCTCCCGCCGCGACAACGAGGAGGGCGCACTGCTGGCTATCTCAGCCCCCCGGTTCGACTTCATCGAGCGCCTCCGCCATGCCCAGGCTACCGACCCGGCACTGGTCGCCGTCCACGCCGAGCTCCGTGCAGGCACCCGCGCCGCGCCATGGACGATTACAGATGGCAATGGTCGCCCTGGCGGGCCGCCTCTACATCCCGCCTTCGTCGCCACTCCTCTAGGAGATCCTGACCGCGGTCCACGACGACGGCCATGAAGGAGTTCATCGCACGCTGCACCGCCTACGCCGTGACTTTCATTTTCCCAATATGCGTCGCTTGGTGCAGGAATTTGTGAAGGCATGCACCACGTGCCAGAGGTACAAGACAGACCACCTGAGGCCGGCCGGGCTGCTCCAGCCGCTACCCATTCCATCCAGCGTATGGGCCGACATCGGCATCGACTTCATCGAAGCACTACCCCGGGTGCAGGGCAAGACGGTCATCCTCTCCGTCGTCGACCGCTTCAGCAAGTACTGCCATTTCATTCCGCTGGCGCACCCCTACACCGCCGAGTCCGTCGCCCAAGCATTCTTCAGCGACATCGTCCGCCTTCATGGCATCCCACAGTCCATCGTTTCGGACCGCGACCCGGTGTTCACGTCGGCTTTCTGGACCGAGCTCATGCGCCTCACTGGCACCAAACTCTTCATGTCGTCGGCCTTCCACCCGCAAACAGATGGCCAGACGGAGGCCGCCAACAGGGTGATTGTCATGTACCTCCGATGTTTCACCGGCGACCGTCCTCGACAATGGCTTCGATGGCTCCCATGGGCCGAATACATCTACAACACGGCTTTCCAGTCATCACTCCAGGAGACGCCATTCCGCGTGGTCTATGGCCACGATCCGCCGACTATCCGCTCATATGAACCAGGTGAAACACGCGTGGCTGCTGTTGCACAGGAAATGGAGGACCGCTCGGCCTTCCTCGACGACGTACGCTACCGCCTCGAACAGGCCCAGGCGGTCCAGAAACGCGCCTACGATCAGCACCATCGTCCAGTGGTGTACCAAGTTGGTGACTGGGCTCTCCTCCGGCTCCGGCAGCGGCCAGCATCATCACTACCACGCTCCAGCACCGGCAAGCTCAAGCCACGGTTTGTCGGGCCGTATCGCGTCATGGAAGTCATCAATGACGTGGCTGTCCGACTCGAGCTTCCACAGGGAGCCCGCCTCCATGATGTGTTCCACGTTGGGGTACTCAGGAAATTTGTTGGCACACCACCGGCAAACCCACCGGCCCTACCCCCAACCCACAACGGCGCGGTGGTGCCCGTGCCTGCAGCAGTCACAGTCGGCCGGCTGGCTCGTGGGGTACGCCAAGTACTGGTTCAGTGGCAAGGTGAGCCGGGAACATCAGCAAGCTGGGAGGACTACGACGACTTCCGTGCACGGTTCCCTGCTTTTCAGCTCGAGGACGAGCTGGTCTTCGACGGCGGGAGAGATGTCATGTACGGGCGCACGTACACCAGGCGCAGGCGAGCCCGTGACATGCGCCGGGAGGCTGAGCGCGCAGCCAGAATGCAGGAAGGGCATGCAGATGTCCAGGAGTAAAAGTAGCCTAATTAGTTATTCCTTTTGTTAAGCTATCTCAGGAGTAAAAGTAGCAATGTTAGTTATTCCTTTTGTTAGTTAAGATAAGACCTACAATTAGGGAGGACCAGTTCTATTCGGTTAGGCCAGAGGGCTATATATTCATGTACGCAGGAACCATTTGAATTAAGCAATTAGTATTTTCCAATCTACCTCTCTTCTCTAAAGCCGACGACTGAGGGGCATAACCTCGCCGGCGTGACGGACGGAGGCTACGAGTTACGTAGCCGAGGTCCGGCCAGCCAGGGCCTTGAGGCCCTTGACACCCAAGGTATTAAAATATTAAGTTTAATTTGTTTTACTCTAAATTTGGTTTTCTCAGTGCTTGCATGATTGATTAGTCACCAGTTGTAACTGTTCATCACTATTTAATCTTACTATTGTTGAACAGCCTCTCTTCACATCTTATGATAGAAGGGAACAAATTATTCAATTTCCAGATTTGGATCTTTAACAAGTCAGTTCCTTCTTTTGAAGGAGTGGTATTATGCGTTATTGTTTAATATTATCTGCTTTATTCTGTAGGATACATGAACCCTTTGGGTCAATGGGAAGAATACCCCCATTATGTCAATATGGAAGGGCTCCATCCTGTATCACCTGTAAGTAGTTGGACTTGGACCACTGAAGATGTTTTCCATTTTCATAGTTTTGTTTTCTTATCTTGTTTCAATGCAGGGAATCTACAGTGACAACCAGTCAATTATGTTGTCTCCTGGATACGCAAATAACCCTCAAATGATGTATGGAGCCTATTCTCCTGCTGTTGGAGATGGCCAGCCATACTACCCCTTGAACTTTCCCTTCTCAAGTCCTTACTACCAGCCACCGCCCTCTCCTAGCATGGGATACTCTAATTCTGCTTCTGGAATATCTCAAGGAGATCCTATGCTGCCGCAAGAGTGTTTCCTTCATGACAGCCTTCTCTACTCGCCAACACCAGGGTATCATCAATCATTCGGGTCGTTCGACAGAGGTAAAACTTCTTCTTTTCAATCTCTGCTGTTCTTCAAGTTGAAATTTGGATTATTGCAAATGATGTGTGCTATGATAGGTCGATTAGACCCATGCTAAACATATTGTGAACTTCTTTTGCAGCACCCACACAACAAAGCAATGCTCCCGGTTTGTTTGGCCAAGGGAACACGCAACTGGCCACTGGAATGGTATGCAATTGGACTTCGGAAAATACATTTGTTAGCTTTAGTCACTCGTGGAACGAACACTTTGTTTGTCTTAATGTGTATTGTGCTCTTTATTGTCCAGCACTGATGATGTATGTTCTTGCAGCATCATGGGTCAATGTATGCCCCAGGATCCTACAAACCGCACCAACAAGGTAAATTTGGAGGTAATAGTCCAAGTTGGAGTTCTGGTCGCAGATTTGGTTCTTATGACTCAAGTGCTAATCAACAAAAGGTGAACATACCATTTGGTATTCAGAATGGTGCTCTAGAATTTCTACACGAGCAGAACCGTGGACCGCGTGCTACAAAACCAAAGAAACAAGACACGGAGAACTCTTCGATAGATGACAAAAATGAGAAAATTGTTCCGCTGGTTGATAGTGAACTATATAATCGCCCTGATTTTGTCACCGAATACAAGGATGCAAAATTTTTTGTAATAAAGTCCTACACTGAGGACCATGTACATAGGAGCATTAAGTACAATGTGTGGGCCAGCACAGTTAGTGGGAATAGAAAGCTGGATTCTGCTTATCGCATGGCCAAAGAAAAAGAAGGCCATTGCCCTATTTTTTTGTTTTTCTCGGTAAGACATGCACTTCTTTTTGGTACTTTATTTTATTTACAATGGGAAAACATGAATGACACAAACTGGATCTTCATAAGAATGCTTTTCAATTTATGTTCTGTATTTGCAAAGATTTGAAATTGATCTGTAACCACATCATTTACAGGTTAATGGCAGTGGTCAGTTCTGTGGTGTGGCTGAGATGACTGGACCTGTTGATTTTGACAAAAGTGTTGATTACTGGCAGCAGGACAAGTGGAGTGGCCAGTTTCCTGTGAAGTGGCACATTATTAAGGATGTTCCGAACAACCTTCTGCGGCACATCATTCTTGAGAACAATGACAACAAACCTGTAACTAATAGCAGGGACACCCAGGAGGTAAAAAATGTCTTTGTCAGTTTATGTGGATGTGATGTTAATTTTACTTGAGGTCTTCTCTGCTATATGATGAAACATCTTGTGAATGCAATTTTGTTTCTGAAAACGACTCTTAACTTGAGAGGAAACACATGCAGGTGAAACTGGAACATGGTTTACAGATGTTAACCATTTTCAAGAACCATGAATCCGAGACGACCATTATTGCAGACTTCAATTTCTATGAGCAGCGGGAGAAAGCCTTGCAGGAGAATAGACGCCAGAAGCAACCTGCCGGCGCAGAGCCCCAGAAGCCAGCCGAGAATAAGGCCCTAGGAGAACTTACAGCGCACATCTCAGACGCATTTGCGCGGACCGTCCAGCTAAAAGAAACTGAGGGCAGTGGAGGCAAGCCTGGAGTCGAGGGCGTTGCTTCAGCTGGTGATGCATCCACAGCTGCCACCAAGGCTGAAGATGGCATAGGGAACATGAATGCAAGCCCAGTGGAGTAAAGCAGTTGGTTTATCTCTCATATCATTTACTAATTTTCAGCAGCAGTAAGATGATACCATGCTCTTATGGAGGTGAAAAGGCAAAAGAGCAGGTCAGGTTGGTTATGTCAGATGCTGCTGCTGCTGCTGCTTCAGTTGTACAACATCATAGGCTTTGTTTCACCTCCCTTTAGGTTATAATTTCAAATATCATAGCTCTGAAATTCCTCCAATGTTTCCCTTCGCCTGTACGACTGCTATTCAATGTGAGTGGCTCAGCCACAAGAAGCTGCATGTTTATCCTGATGTAGCTTTCCATAGTCTCCATCATTGTAAGATCCGTTCTTTTTTCTTGTGAATTTAGAGCGTGTTATGCTCTCATCATGTACAATTCTTTGCTCAAATCTCCTTGCTCTCGGTAATCCATGCCTTGATGATTGAAATGCTCAAACTTGTGATCCAACCAGAACATGATCTACACTGGAGGCATTCACAGCACTGAGAATTTATTGTTGCAAGGAAATGATTTGGTCCTTCAAATTTTGCATGTTGGTACTTTACGTTTCATTTTTCGCTACTACCAAAATCATTTTACAAACAACTTTTTTTAACATCTTCGAGACCTCACCGGCGCGCGGTGAGGATCTCCGCGCCGTCGCCGGTGACCAAGATGGTGTGCTCGAACTGCGCGTTGAGGCTGCCGTCCACCGTGACGGCGGTCCAGCCGTCGTCCCAAAGGGTGCACTCGGTGCCTCCATGGACAGTGTAGGCTCTGCATGCACCCAACAATATCAATATATAGAATAGCTAGAAATCTACTACTAAAAAAATAATAATCAATTGTTATTTTATTAAAAAAATTTATTACTGAAAATGATAACTTATATAAGAAATGCTTCTTTCTTCTTCCATACATACATATATATATATATATATACAGGAGCGTTATTTTACACCACGTGTGTAGAATAACTATTTTACATCGACCACTTTCAGTAATATATTTTCTCAGTAGAATAACAATTGAGTACTATTTTTTCTTAGTAGTAGATTTCTCAGTAGAATAACTATTCTACACGCATGGTATAGAATAATATATATATATATATATAAATAAATGTTTACGTACCGACTGTGAATGTCTGGCCTGCAACCATGTAGCCTGGCTCGTAATCATCTGTGTTAATTATATTAATCACGATTGCTTATGTTTTGTCTCTCAGAAATCAATTAAACACACCGAAATTAGCACCGACATATCAGGCAAAAACCTGATGAATGAATGGTTATTATTAGTTACTTACAGGTGTGCCATATGATTGGTTCTGAGTGGAATATTTTCCCAACTCCATGCCCCACAAATGGATCGATGCCGTAGCCGTACTCGTCCACCAACTCACTGAAATGAAATGAAATTGCATGGACACCATGAGCAGAATCATCACTGACAAGATCATAAAGTTCATACATATATGATATATTTGAAATTCAGCTGCAAATGTTTGAGTGTTTCTTGTTCTTCCACTTTGTCTGAGTAATAATATAATACACCTGGAGAAAGTATCATTGTTGATTTGTCTGATGATATGCTGCATACTCAGTGCTGAACCAAGTAAATGGAACAGAATTTCTCAGTAAAGTTTGGAGGGGAAAATGTTTGTTTGGCATTGGAGGAACAACATGCTGCTCCATTATATTGCATTCCGATCGATGCCTACTAGTGAGTGATCCATCGATCCAAAATCAAGAAGCGTGATGATGTTCTTGAGCAAGAGGGAGGGAGGGATCAGCACCTTATTTTCTGACCAATTGTGCTAAAACTGGCACCGTGTTTGCAGGCTGAGATTCCCCTCAGCATGCACTCTTCAGTGACCTGTTGTTGCACATCAGCAGACGAGCCTGAAACATTGTTTCCATCCGGAAGAGCAACCGGCAGAGAACAGCAAGGTCATCACACCTTTACGAGTTGCATAGCAGATTCATCAACTTGTCCACATAGATACGTTCTTGAGGTGTCTCCATGGTAGCCCTGGAGCACAAGAACAGCAAGCACACCATGAGGAGCACATTGAGTAGGTGTTGTTGATGACTGACATGGAAAAGAGAGGAGAAAAGAATCATGCACACACATACATTCAGGTAGACAGTAACATCGATGTTAATGATGTCTCCGTTCTGCATGCAGAATCATATCAGCAGTAATTAAAACCAAGTATCAGATTAAAACGAGTATAATCAGAATCATATGGGAAAAAGAAGCAAACTTGCAGCGGTCGCGAGTCAGGGATTCCATGGCAGATGCACTCGTTCACCGATGTGCAGACGCTCTTCGGAAACCCGCCGTATCCGAGGGGGGACGGGTAGGCGCCGGCGTCGATGATCATCTGATGAACTGCTCTGTCGATCTCATCTGTCGTCACCGATGGCTGACACATGATAGGAACACGACATCCCATATGATTCCTGGATCCTGCTCGATTGCAACTAAGCAGTACGTACAGATCTGCACATCTACTTCACAAAAAAGATTTAACCTTGACCAGTGTCCCTGCGTGCTCAAGAACTCGAGCAGCGAGCTCGCATGCGGCTCTCATCCGGGAGATGCTTTCGCTGACATGGAGCTGCCGATCAGGGCTGACGTCCGGGAGGCGATCCGTGCCGGCGTAAGGAGGGAGAGGGATGTGGCCGGGCACCGGGAGGCGCGGGCTGACCGTGCCACGCCTCAGGGGCTCTCTCCTCCATGGCTGCTCCGAGCACTGAATCTCTGAGGCCCTTCCGATTGACACCAAAATGTTTGCTCGTCAGCTGATCAGCGGCGAAGTAATGCGCTGAAGCGAAATTGGGTTGGATTGGATTGGATTGGATTGTGGCTTGCTACCTGCAGATCGTCTTGGGTTTGTCCTTCTCCTCGATCTGCCATGGTTTTCTAGCCGACGCCACATGGAGAGGATGAGGATTCTGCTGCCGGTGCAGAGTGGCTATGTTGCCTGAAGAGATGGAAAAATGGTGTTCGGAGACGACGACGGGGAGGGTCAATGGAGGAGAGAGGGTCCACGGACCTGGGTGACGGCGGCGGCGGGAGGTGGGGGATGGTGGCGAAGGCGAGTAGGGGAGCTCCACCGCGCGAAACCTCGCCGCCATTGCTGCGGTCCAGCTCGGATGCAAGGGCCGTCGCAGGCTCGCATCCAGCAGCTGCAGGTGGAGAAGAGGATAAGTGGAGAGACACGTGGCGCGAGGGTATTGTCCGGCAGGTTTAAAACTCTCTCGTTGTGCAGGCCATGGAGGGAGAGACGCCAGAGGCGGCGGCGCCGTTCCGCCGGCCGAGCTCCACCACCGCAGGAATTCGCCGCCGTCAGTGCTGCCGACCAGCTCGCAACGTCGCAACCAGGGACATAAATTAGGTGACCACCGTGCCAAGCTCACCCCTTCATGCTCCCGCAAGCTCGACGGGGTGGTGCGAGGCCAGCGGGGAATCTAGTCTCTAATGAACTTGACTAATGATTTCATTTTATCGTTGCAACTCGCGACAAATTATCAAAATAACCGATCAAGGAGATGATTTAAGCAAAAACAAATCTGAAATTACTGGGCAAACATCCAACACCAGACAGATCCAGCCTTTCAAAGAAATTCGGAGAATGTATCAGAGTACAGCTCAGAGCTGCGACATGGGGCGTCTCATACGTGATGACATTACATGGCAATCCCAGATGATCGCAGAATTATCCAAAGGTAACAAGAACAAGTCACACAATCCGCTCCAGCTCTCTGGCGTAGCTGAGCGTTTGATTGATGACCTGCAAGGATGGTATCTCCTTGCAGGGCTGGGTCTCTTTCGCCTTCTGGAAGAAGACGCATCCGTCCTTTATTTCCCATTCCGGGTGCTCCTGTTAACATCATCATACATAGAATCCATGGTGAATACTACCTAAATTGACATAGAAAATTAAAGAGAAGGGAGGTGGAGACAGTTTACTTCTGTAATGTACTCGCGCAGTTCTTGGTCGGAACTGAACATCAACATTTGTTTTGCTTCAGTGATTGACATGTAATCATATCCCTTCTCGCTGCATCCAGCTAGTTCATCTCTGCACGAGCAGAACAAGAATTGAAATATGGGACCGCGCAAATTGTAAACCAATGCACAAAATGAGGAGCAGTGGTATCACAATTGTACCGACCTCACTGTTTTGGCAAGAAGGTCCATGAAGTACACATATGTCTCGTGGGGCACAGCCTGTCGGGCGCTCAACACTCGGTTGTAAGCACCCTCCATAAAGGATTGCTCAAGCTCCACCGCATGCTTGATGCAAGCATTTTCTAGAGCATTGACAGGTAGAAGTTCCAGCTCAGTGTGGAACTCCGCAATTCTGTTCTGAACCAACAGCCTCAGAAGATTAAGACCCAAAATCGGATACTCCTCTGGTGATTGTGGAATTATGTCACTGCATGAAACGGTATGTTTAATATCACATAACAGAAAATGCATGCCCCTGAATAAGTACTACGACTATCTAACTTTTCAAAAAAGTTCTGGGATCTGATAAAGCAAACATGTAAGTGCAAATAGGATGTGAAACAACAGCTCTACTAAGATAGTTAGGAAACACACGAAATATTCAACACGCTGGTCAGCCATCAGAGAGTAGTTCCATACAAAAGCCAATGGACTACAGTTCAGAAAAAAACACAACCCATGCATCATTCTTCCATTTGTCGTTGATGGAAACCAATGGAAGATAAAAAAGAAAATTACATGCAATGCATGCATCAAAATGACAGCATACAAAATGAAAGGAAGTAAACAAAAACTGATATAGTGTAGAAAGGTACTAACCACGTATCCATGTAGTATGGCTTGAGCTGGCAGAAGTCCCTTTCAAATGCATCTTGATCTTCAATTTTCACACTCAAAACAACTGCATGCTCATATATGTCCCCTGAAAGGTTTCACTTTTTTAGTATTTGATCTGTTAAGGAACTGGACGACGGTCTACACAAAATTAACTGGTGAAATTGCTTTCTCAAATGTCTATTACTAAATATCTGGATCATAATGATAAGTCGATAAAACATAGGCGTACACAATTTCATGAGAAGAATAGATATAGGTAACATCAAATCATCAATTAGCACAAGAGTTCAACGGCATGTGATGAAACGTGTTCATGAAACAGAGGCACCAAATTTGGCATCAGATGCAAGTTTAACAACAAATAATGATGTAAGGTTGCGTGCAAATGAGCAGTTCAAGAGTAACTAACCAACAGCATCCTGTGTAACAAATGTAGCATATTTGTATCAATCATTGCTAGGCGAGCAATTAAACTGATCGAAAACAGTCCGAGCAATCTTACTGGCGATTTTGAGTTCCTCCACTGCATTCGGGGTCTGCTGAAAAGATGGAGGGAGGCTGGGGAACTTGGTGAGGAGGACCTGCAGACAAAGATCGTTCTGACATGTCAATACATATGAAAATTCACAGAATTTACACCTCCCTGTAGCGCCAAATCAGAAGTGGAATTCAGTAATGCTCTTAACCTATAAAAAAACGAGTCCTCCCCAGCCCCGGTAAAAGATCGAGTCTTTCGGCCCCAAACCGAACTGGAACCAGAAGACGAGTTCGTAAGCGGATCTACACACTCGGATCTAATCGAGCAAAGCAGCAAACGTAACAGCTCATGGCAAAATCCCCAAAAATTCATCTCGGACTCTCTAAGTACCAACACATCCGTCGTCCCAGGTAAGAAACCCTAGAACCAAATCGAAAAGCATCGAAGCGCCCGCAAACCCATCGCGCCCGCGGCACTCCGATCGATCCCTAACCCCAAGAAAAAAAAAAACCGACGAAACATCCCAGCAGAAACCGCTAACTAAAAATCGAATCTTTTCCGCACGCGCCGGGAGCCACGAGCGGACGAGATCCAGGACCTTGAGCTGCGAGAGGAGGCCGACGGAGGTGTCGAAGTCGTTCCTGGCGAAGGCTGCCTTGAAGCGGGAGAAGAGCTGTGTCACCTCCACCAGCTTCGGATCCATGGCGGCGGCGACGGCGGCGGCGGCGGCGGAGTTAGCTGGAGTTCGTCGCGGAGTCTGCTCCTTTCTCTCTCTACCGCAGCCGGGAGTTGGCTTCTTTCTCTCCCCTGACAATTTTGCTTGCAAGTAGGGTTTCCTTTGCAGAGAGATTTGTTATTTTAGTAGTTGGCTTTCTATTTTTAATATTTGGAGCTATTTTTATTTATTTAGATGATATATCAGATTCAAAAGTATTATTAATACTAAAATAACAAATCTTACTCCTTCGCGTCCCATCTGAAAAGATATGAATCCAGGAATCCAAATAAAAAAGGAATTAAAGATAAAAATACATGTATAAAATAAATGTTTAAAAACATAACAAAAATTAGAAAAGTGTTATTTGTAATATAGGAGTTAACTAACATGGGATTTTTTCTAAACATTTAATAACATTCGTATTAAGGCAACTTATGCTTTCTCGTTTGAAGTTTAATGCATTAATTTGCTTTGGACTCGAGAAAGGAAAGGAAAAAAGAGGCTGGAATTGATGTTTAAATTTTCCTATAAAAGAAAAATAAATAAAATTTTGTTTTGTTTTTTATATCCACAAATCCTTTATTCCAAATAAATGAATATTATCAATTTTGATAGGAATTTGAATTCTATGTTATTCTTCTAAAATTCGTTCAAACCAAAGGATCCCTGAATCAGTCGGTCTAATTTTATATCCATATTAGTTATTTTAAATTAGAGCAAATTATCATTCAATGTAAAAAAATTGATCCCACAATTTTTCAACACCCCCCCTCTGACAGGATGGTCCCACAGTAGAGTTGCAGGCTTGCGTAGCAAGCCACAGGTTTGGTTCTATGGTTTTGGTTTCTTGCTAATTTTCCAAAATTTTGAAAATTTTGATTTTTTGTAATTACCGAATTTTGGTAAGTGAGGATGCATTCGGTCTAAAGGCTTGACCAATTTTAGGTGTAGTTTTAAGAGAGGAAGCTGTGAATTTTGTACGGTTTATGAATTTCGGTGTGGCTAACAAGCTCTACTTGTGTCAAGGTTTTGCAAAATTTGGTTGAACAGAATCCTAACAGTGTTTTCAAGAGAGTTGTTATTTTTTATTCTCTAAAATCTGATATAGGAAGTCGTCTCAATGAAATTTAATCTTTAAATATTGTTACTCTCCAACAAACTTTTAATATATATTTTCTATATTTTACTCTTGCAGACCCTAATTATTAAATATTTCATCTTTTTTTATTTATATACCTCATATCATCGATAGGTGAGACCAAATTAGATAGAGAATAAAAATCGCTCCCTACCAGTAGTGAGTATAGATGAAAATTTAGGAAACACCTTATTTTGGGAAGTCTTGTGAGTATTTGTTTGAACTATTTTTTTAGTTATAATCCCTAAAATTTAGAGAAAAAACTATTCGGAGCTTCTCTCGAAACTCCAAGTCTCTCGAAGAAGCTCTTAGGTATGGTTAAGTCTCCTCTAAAACGAAGAATTTTGGAGAAAATCATGCAAAATGTAGTAACTCTTGTAAAAATTACAAGGAAGTCTTAAGCCATGTTTGTTTCAGCTTCTAACAATTAGAAATTCTCAGTAACTAGCTAGTCTGCATAGCTAGTGTTTTCCAGTTTCTAGATTCTAGTTCATTTCTAGATTCTACAACTATTAATTCTTAGAATCTGAGTCCAAAATCTGGACCGTTTGTTTCCGCATCAGATTCTAGAAGTAGCTCTCAAAAACTGAAATAAACAGGCCCTTACTAGGCTAGTACTTTTTCCACAAACCAGGTGGGTTCTATCAAGGAAGTGACTGCAACTGCAACCATATTGTTACAAGAAAGAAAGAGATAAAAGGACTGCAAAACCAGAAAAAAAAATCTCCACAATTTTGTACGAAGCTAACTTCCACTGTAAAAATAATTATTAGTTTATCTTGTATAATATTTAGCTGATCCATCATCCAGCAAATCAGATAATCACCCGTTCCTCTGTTTAGAACGGTTGCAAAGTTTTGACTGGGACCAAAGTGAAGCAGAGTTTGGCAATAACAAAACAGCTCCATAAAAGGCTAGACCTAGCTCATAGATCATGATAAAACCATTTTCACAGTAGATGACACCAATCAAAATAACCATCTATAACCACTTAGAGTGTTAGATAACATGTTCTTAAGTCGAGCGGTTTATTTAGGGTTCCACGTCAGTTTAGGGGTGTAAGATGAACTTGTGCCTTCACTGAACACTGAAATTTTGGGCAAAATACAATGGTATCATATGGATCAGAATACCACATTCCAAGCATCTAAATCTACTTCCAATTGCATTCCAGGGTATCCCTTGTCAGTAACTTGAGCTTAGTTCATGCACCTAACATAACCACCAACACCAGAATTCAGACAATACCCAGCAATCAGCAACTAGAGTTAAATTGATCAAATAGAGCAATGAGCATAGCACGAATAGCTCAGCTTTCGATGCAGGTGATTATTGGTAAAATATGGTAAGCAGTGGAACTTTCTAATACCAAAGGTTGCAGCACCCACCATTCGGTTGAGCAGGCTTCTCCTTGCTGCAGACGACTTCCAGGAATGAATCGATCAGTTGCGCTACCAGGCTCGCCGGATCGCTGATCAGGGCATCTATGAAGGCATTCACAATGCGTCTGTCCTGTGTTGATGCCTTCACGCTAAACCAGGTGAGGAACTTCACCCGGAAGTCCCTTTCCATGTGCCCTTCATGCTCGAGCCATCTGATCACCTTCACACAGTATTCATACCGCTTCTCGACATAGTTTTTGCAGGCAGAATCTGGGGTGCTTCTAAGCCAGTCAGGTTTGGTAGGAACTTCTGAAGGAGAGGAATTAGAGCTCACAAATGGTAAAACTTCTGATGTTGGAGGCAACTGGCTTTCATCATTGTCACTTGCACCATCCAGCTTTGTGAATTTAGCTCGCTTAGGATACAGGCCAGGGGACACATTGTTCTCACTTGAGTTTGTAGAACCCTTTGGTGAATCATATTGAATGGGCCTCTGGTGCTTCTTCAAATTCAACTCGTTTTTCTGATACTGCGTCATGTCCTCTTTGATACACACACTCTCATAATTCTGTGTTGAGCATTGGCTGCTGCCATGGTCAAGGCTCCGTGTAGAGCATTTGCCCTCCCATTCACCATATCCATGTGAGCATCCAAAAGGCAAAACCTTGAACAAATATTCAGTTGAAGGGCTTAGACCTGAAACAAGACTCCTAGTATTTGGCCTCAGAACATGGCAAGTGGGCTCTGCTGGATAGTTGGCCATGTTCACATTTCGGTGCCAAATTTTGCATCCATCAATCTCCTCCTTAGCGATATTATGCTGGTACTTTAATACAACAAGCACAGAAGATGAAGTAATCTCCTCAAAAGAGACTTGAGGCTGGGGACCTGCAAAAGTGAAAGAAAAAAACATCTTTACATAGTTACATACAAATTTGTTGCCTGCTTTATTATGTGAAACTTTGGAATGCGTTTTAAGATCATAAATTTAACTTTGGAATGCCCAGTTCTAAAGGATAAGTTCTCATGACAGTACATCTGCAGTTTTTTGAGTCATCAACAACACAAACTTACCTGGGGCTTTCAGATTATTGTTGGTCTCAAGGTCCAAGGTGCTATTCAATGTGAATTCTACCATTTCTAGTGCACATGAACAGAGTTTCTGAACATCAGCGCCACAACAAAGCCGATTTACAATGCCCCGCCCTGTGATTGCTGACACTTGGTCCAATGCACCACCAACTTCTTTCTCAAGTATTTTCACAGCTGAGTTGATTATGTTTGCCAGTTCATTGTACCCTTCAGACCCTTTCACCATTTTATAGCTCAATGACAAACGCTCACACAGCAAATCAACTCTTCTAGCTTCTCTTGCAATTACAAGCTGTTTATGCAGACTCCTGCAATGGGTAAGCGGTGAAAATCTGAAGGTACAATTTCCACAGGGAAGAGAAAGAAACGGCTGTTGGTTTAAAACATGGTAAAAATGAAACTTTGTCAGTGCCACAATGTGTATGGGTAGATTGAGAAACTCTGGCACCAATTTTCAACATAAAGTGACAGATGAATTGCTTTACACAAAGGCATCAACATTACAGCTGAGCATTGCATGCTCCAACAAAATGAGGACAGTTTTGATCAGGGATCAGCCCAAGAACAACCTGTGGTGGTATAGAAGGCACAGACTCTGCAAGCATCTGCTACACCATACCACTTAAGAATTAAGACAGCATGCGGAGTACATTTCAGATATATTTGTTTTCACATAAATAAAAACAGTCAAGAGTAAATAACTAGGATGTTTGAATTAAAACAGTCAAGACTCAAGAGTAAATAACTAGGATGTTTGAATTAAAACAGTCAAGAGGATACCTCATCAACCAGTTCATCTTCCCGCAGCAAACACAATAAAAACAACCATCTAACTTTTTATTGCACCCATTCTTGAGAATGCCAGCTTTTTTATTTTTAAGAGCACACTGTAGGTGACATGACATGCCACATGAATAACCAGAGTACGGATTATCAGAGTTGCAAACCAACCATAAGCTAGGATCTTTGTTCTCATCATATTGATGGCAAATGCAGCAAGAACAGCGCTTGCAATATGCATCTCCAGAGTTTAGAGTGGCCTGGCATGCAACATTTTGGCATACTGCTGTGCTACCAGCTTGGGCTTCTCTGCACATTGATGAGCCAGAATTTGTACTTCTATTGAAATGCTGTGATTGTTCCCCATTTTCTTTCTTTTGTGTGCCATCTTTGTTGTTCTGCCCCAGAACCGAAGCGTTTGCACTTTCATCCTTCAGTTGTCCCTTCTTTCGTAAAACTAATTTCAAGAGATAAGCAATCATCTTAGATTTTGGAACATTAGTGTACTTCCTATCCTTGCCTAGTTCAGCACAGATAAGCTCAAGAAGCTCCTTGCGAGTCCAACATTGTAGAATCTCATAGGCACCTTGTGGCCATTTTGAAACTTCATATACTAATTGTCTCCTGTCCATCAGACTCATTCCATTGCGTTTTTCCAGATCCATCACAAAATCCTAGCATAAAAAGAAATATGAGATACAGGCCTGAAGCCGCTACCAACTAGCAAAGGTTCAGTTGGGGTAAGCACACAAACAGGAAGAGAAAAATAAATGTGCTAAAAAGGAATAGAACAAATGTGCTCCAAAGGACAGAAAAACATGCACATTGAAATCTAAAGAACACAATATATTGTAGTATCACATACTGAATACTGATGCAAAAAAAATGTATATTGAGTTGTTGACACCTCTGGATTAGATACTTTTACAGTAAAACCCTCTTCTTGTCATGCAAATTGCAAACTGATTAATATTTTTTATAGCTGACCTTGGATGTACCTATTAGATCTCTGAAAAGGCATAAAAAGTAGTGAAGTGGGCAAAAACATGAAACTGAAGTTGTATCGTATCCCATATTTTATCTGCCAGTATGTTCGTTAGATCAGGAGTTTTAAACCAGAGATTTAACGTCATGTTTTTTCTAGTTACTACAAGTAAATGCAGTCTCCTTTGTCATCTAAAGAAAAGAAAAACTACCAACTAAGCTACAAATTGTTGACATATTTCAAAATGAACTAAAAAAATACAGGGCAGCGATACCGTCCAATGAACTTCACATTCTTGCACTGCTATTTAATTTACCTAAACATTGGATTGTCTACATATAAAACACCAGTCTGCATCTTTCTCACAGTTTAGCAAAGCAAAGACAGGGAAAAACATCAGATCGAATTTACTCTCTAGATTATCTATGTACCACAGCATCACTGTTCTACAAATGGTTACCCATTGTTTTGAATATATGAAATGAAAGAGAAGATTGGATGGGTAAGCATTCTTCTTAATAAAGTAAATAAGTTCTCTATTACTAGATTAGTTACAAGGAGTCTAGAAGAATAGATAGATTGGACAGAATCAATACAGAATTCAAGACTTCAAGAGAACAAGGTAGATGCAGTATGTATCCCCACAATACTGCCATCAGAGTATACCTGAAAACAGGGACTTTATGACTACATCAACACGTGAAAACTCATTTGTCTCGAGGAAATCCAAACTCTTACAGTACAAATCCTTCCTACCCTACTGACATAAAAAGGTGAACCTGTCAGCACCTTTACTCGTACTAATAGGCATGGGAACTGGGAAGAGAACAACACAAACAGATGAAACAGATGAGGACAAAAGTATAGGAATATGGCATTCTTGAGAATGAACATAGTAAGAGTGCGAAATGAACAGCATTCTCCATCTGCAAAAGCATTAGAAGAAAAGTTACCAGGTCTCTACAGTGACACCACCTTCACTGAACATGGGTCTCTCTACATGGTTGAAGGAAAATAGCACTATTAAGTTCTCTTGGACACATGTAGACATTTCATAGATGATACAGCTTTAGTCAAAAGAGTTATGACCCTACCATGCCAAATAGACTCCATGGTGTTCCTCAGGACATCCAGTCAAAATACACCAACTTTGATTGACCCAAGTCTCTCTACAGGGAACAAAAGCTTATCGGCTTATGCTCTTGGAGCATGTAAGAATAATGGAGATAACAGAAAGGTGCAACGAGGCAGCATCATTGCATATACAATGCGCAATCAAGTACATAAACACAGGCAACGGCCGTGTACCCAAACGTGGGGTACGGGGGGTTCAGTGTCTGTCCCCCTCCCCTCCCCCTCCAAAAAAAATGTTTTTTTCCTAAGAAATACACTGCTATAGTGCTCTAATACGCAGTTGGGGGAAAGCACAGTAACCCTATCGTCCACCCAAGAAATATATTTGATTTATACTGATTAATCATGGCAACGAACAGGTGATAAGAAACCCCCCCACAATCCAATGCAAGTTAGGGTTCATCACCAACAGAAGCGATCAATCCGAATCTGGAAGGATGCCAGGGCTCCAATCAAATAGCCAGGAAGGACCGGGCACCAATCTCTCTGCATCGAAGCATCGCAATCAATCTGCCGCTCAGAAACTCCCACCTGCAAATCACAGAAACGCTCCAATTCCTCCCCCACATACCCAGCGATTGAGCCACCCGCTCGCTCGGCGCTACATCCACCATCCGCAAGAGCATTCCGCGTGCCCGATCCCCAAATTATCGATCTCCAAAACCAAACGGACCGGGAACACACACATAGAGACTAGAGAGAGAGGGAGGACGACGAGCACTACCTGCTGCCACCTGGCCGAGACGCGTCTCTACCGCTGGCCGCCGCGAAGATCGAGATGCCGAGCGGCGGCGAGGACGCCCCTGCCTCGCCTCGCCGCGCCGCGCAGAGGTGAGGCCTAGCTCGAGGTGATGGCGCAGCCGCCGATTAGCAGCGAGGCGCTCTGCCGTCGTCCCCCGTCCACACCATTGACACCACCACCACATGCGGGTGGAGGAGGTGGTGGTGGGCCTGATGGGCTTTCCACAAATGAATGGTTCATGGCCTACTACTCTTAGCTACATGTAGCATGTGTTTGCAGCTACACCTCAAGTATCAAAATACAACTAGAGTTTTCGTTTTATTTTTTTATGTATTTTCTATTATATATTTATCTGTTTAGTTCTTTAAAAAATTGAGAATCTAGTAGTAGTGTGTTTGGCCGAGGCGTGGATTCCGAAAAAGCTGTTGTGAGCTATAAAAAATTTGTTGTGAGTTATGGAAAAGTTAGAAAGTTGTTTGGTTGAAGTAGCCGTGAATTTCTGTTTTGATAGTAAATGTATGTAATATCTTTGATTTTTTGTTGCACTATTAATATGTACACTTAATATAAACATTGACTTGTTTAATGATATGCATTTAGATCATTATTGTAATAAGAAAACTAAAATAAAATTATTTATAACTGAAAATGTATTTATTTCTTTAACTTTTATGTTTTGAAAACTATTTAGTTTCAAGTGCTCTGTATAAACATAAGGGATATTTCATTAATGGTAAAGGTGGGTAATTTTCACCAAAAATTGGCTGCGATAATTTGTGAAATTTAAGTACCCCAACTTCCTGTTTGTACTGCGAACATCTACATATTCTAGAAAAATGAGGTGGCAAAAGAACTGTTTAGTTCAGATTTCTAGATTTTGAACCAAGAAGTCAGTTCAAAAATCGAAACCAAACAGACACATAGTTCGGTTCTAGCTCTATCGAATAAGTACAAAAAGCGGAGTTCTGCTAAATAGACCAATAAATAAGGAAATCTTATGAATTTTAGAAATTCAACGAGCCAAAATTAATTTCCTTTAATGAAAAAACTCCAAAGTTTATTGTCGTTTTCTTATATGTCAATGTGGTTAGACAAATCTAATGAGTCTAATTACGTCATGATTTGACAAGGTGATGCTACAATAAATCTTTGCTAATTATGTATTCATTAGGCTTAATAGATTCATATCGCGAATAATCATCTGATTCTGTATTTATTTTTATAATTAGTTGATGTTTAGCCATTTGAATTGATGTCAAAACCTCAGATATGACACGGACTAAACTTTAGTCGATGGAACCAAACGACACCAATGGTTCGGCGAACTTAAAGGGGACAAAGATTAAAAAAAAGACGGAGATAAGATCAAATTCATTACCAAATTATTTGTAGTAGCACACATAGAAGAAATTGTATAAATTAATTCTAGAGTGGCATCCATATATACAAGCCCATCCCTCCTGTAGGTGGGCCCCACGAGGCAGTGGCAGGCAGCGCGGCTATAAAATGCGGTCCAACGCAAGCGAGCGCACACGACTGTGTGGCTGTGTGCGCCCCTTTCACCCGGACGAGATTCCGACCGAACGACCGGCCTTCGATCGATGGCTCCCACGACGGCGGCGAATGTGGGGCTGGCGGCGCGCGACGCCTCCGGCCACCTCTCCCCGCTCACCATCGCTCGCAGGTATAGCACGTGCATGTGTGTGTATGTATGTCGTTGCAGCTGCGCGTTTCTCTCAAATATCCCGTAAATAGGCTAGGGTTCTGGAATGTGTCGTGTCCGATCTGCGCGCGCGCGCGCGCGCGCGGCGGCGGCCGGCCTGCAAGGGCTAGCTTCATCCGCCGCTCCCGTGTTGCGTTGGAGGGCTGGAGGCGATCGCCGCCGATCGATGACGGCCGCACGGCCGGCTGGGAGTCTGGTGGGACTGGTGTGGTGTGGTACCATGTCCGTGTTTGCATGATGATTCTGTTGAATACCCTGTTCCCGTGATCTTTAATGATGATAACGATGATCAAAAAGCATTGCTCGCATTAGGCCTCCTTACAAAAACGGAGGAATTTTAGAGGTTTTGAACTAAATCTTATAAAATATATTTATTTCAAAAGACACGTAATCTAATTTCTTCAACTGTTTTAGGCCTGTTTAATTTTGCCATGTATATAAATTTGCAACATGTTTGCAATTAAATTTCACCTCCGCCAGTACACATATTACACCTGTTTTTCGTCTACCATTGCCTTTCTGAATGAAAAGTTATATATATCTTATTTGCGAGATTTTATTCTGGTTTGGAACGCATGATGAATTTTCTCGATTTATGTCATTTGAACAGTTGTTTATTTACATGCATGCTAGTTATATATTTGGACAGTTAATCTGGTCCAAACGAAGAATCTCGATTAATTTCCGCAGGAAATGTCGATCCATCGTCCAAAAGAAGTTTATGTCCGACCGGCCTGATATAAAGTTGAGGGCGAAAGAAATCTTGAAGGGTTTAGTTTAATTACTGGAAAAATCATATACAATTTATTTGGAGCTCTGAATGATAAATTGCGTAGCTATATTGCTCCCATCTGAACTATCAGCTTCTCAGCTTCTTGCTTTTGCAAACAATCAGACTACTGTGTTCACCATACATGCATGGTAGTATACTAGTATGACTGTATGGTACAACTGCAACATCATATCATGGCACAATCCTATTCTAGTGTAGTACATCGTGGCATCGTGCCTGATCAAATCACAGTGTGCAGTGTAATTTGCACTGTTATGTGAGGTGTGTGTGTGATCGTGCACACACATGTTCCTGGAACTGCACCCACGCACTGTATACAGTATAGTACGTATAGGGCCTGTCTATTACTGCTATTGTCATAAATTATTTTTTGTGATTATATATTATGAGGTCGATCCTCATTAGCGGTGTAATGTCGTGAATAGGAATTGTATTGTAAGTCTGCTAGCAACTTGTGCAAGTTGACGAGTGGTCCACACTCCAGAATCCAATTTTTTTAAAATAATATTTTTATAAAAATTCAAATCTATACCTCAACTTCAAAAAATTGCAAATGTAACATGTAGTCGGCATTTGAAGTGCTGACTGGACTCCAGTCGGCACTTGGTGCAGACATGGCGTAGTCGGCACCAGTCGACACAAGTGCCGACCGTCTGTTAGTTTTGCAATTTTTTGAAATCGGCATACAAATTTGAATTTTTTAAAAAATATTATTTTTTAAAATTGCACTTTGATATGTGGTAGTTCACTCTGCGTCTCTGCCTATATGTTTCTTAAACTGATTAGTTTTGTTCGAATTCAGTGCTACGCAATGATGATTATTCACGAGTTCGAGCCTACCAGTTGTTAAAACAAACATGGTGAAGTCATTTTCATATGCCCAAATAATCTATATTCTAACAATACTTATACATGTGCAAAGCTATCTTGTTTTGATTACACGCATACAACAATAACTTCATTTATGACCGGTGGGTGTAATTGAATTCGTATCAAAATTTAAAGAGCGGCCTCTTATGCAACGCATAGCATTAGGATTTGTGTTTATATGAAGCAAGAAATATTTGGGACTTTCCTATAAGCACTTTGGTCTTCATGAATGAAATTCAGCACAACAGGCCTGGCTTGCTAGCTAATTACTTTCAGAGTAGTTTGAGTTGGGGGATCTGAATATTTTTCTCACCGATGACGTTTGTGTTACTTATATTGTGCAGGAACACCGGAGATAATGATGTGGCGATAAAGATAATGTTCTGTGGGATCTGCCACTCCGACCTGCACAGCATCAAGAACGAGTGGCAGAACGCCATTTACCCCATTATTCCTGGGTAAGCTAGCTTAATTATTAGCAAGCTTTATGCTTTCATCCTCGCCGCCGGGTTGTTGTACACTTGTACTGTTAATTGTGATCAAACAAACTTGCATGCATGCATCCGTGTAATTAATTTGTCGATCTGCTCAGGCACGAGATTGCCGGCGTGGTGACGGAGGTCGGAAAGAATGTCACCAAGTTTAAGGCCGGCGACAAGGTCGGCGTAGGTTGCATGGTGAACTCGTGCCAGTCATGCGAGAACTGCAACCAGGGCTTCGAGAACAACTGTCCGGGGATCATCTTCACCTACAACTCCGTCGACCGGGACGGCACCGTCACCTACGGCGGCTACTCCAGCATGGTGGTGGTGCACGAGCGCTTTGTGGTCCGCTTCCCGGAGGCCATGCCGCTCGACAAGGGCGCGCCGCTGCTCTGCGCCGGCATCACCGTGTACAGCCCGATGAAGTACCACGGGCTCAACGTCCCCGGCATGCACGTCGGCGTGCTCGGCCTGGGAGGGCTCGGCCACGTCGCGGTGAAGTTCGGCAAGGCGTTCGGGATGAAGGTGACGGTGATCAGCTCGTCGCCAGGGAAGAAGCAGGAGGCCATCGAACGGCTCGGCGCCGACGCGTTCGTCCTGTCCAAGAACGCCAAGGAGATGCAGGCCGCCTTGGGCACCATGGACGGCATCATCAACACGGTCTCCGCGAACATCCCCGTCGCGCCGCTGCTGGGTTTGCTGAAGCCCAACGGCAAGATGATCCTCGTCGGCTTGCCGGAGAAGCCCATAGAGATCCCTCCCTTCGCTCTCGTTTCCAGTAAGTCCTTCGGCCATTTACGAGTTTCCTAGGTCCTTGCTGCTCACGTCGTCATCACTCATCAACTCAGCAAGCATGTCGATTTGACGATTTCATCAATTACATTCAGAGGCATCAAGAAATTCGTAATACTATTGGTGAAAGACCGAGATTAGTTGTTAATATGAGCGATTGATAATGATGCAGGGAACAAGACTCTGGCCGGGAGCTGCATCGGCGGCATGGCGGACACGCAGGAGATGATCGACATGGCGGCGAAGCACGGCGTGACGGCGGACATCGAGGTGATCGGCGCCGACTACGTGAACGCGGCCATGGAGCGCCTCGCCAAGGCCGACGTCAGGTACCGCTTCGTCATCGACATCGGCAACACCCTCGGCGACTGCGCCGCCGCCGTCAGCGAGTGACACATCCGTACGTTGCCACCTCGATCTCTGTCGACTGCAACTCGCCTAATCTGAAATAAACTGTCCAAGTAATTCTCCTCACTTGATGCTTATGACGACGGATAATTGCTTCTTAACGTTTTGATTATCCAATGATTACCGATTGATTATGCCCGTTCATGATAGTTCGAGTCCGGAGCATTAAAAAACCGGGAGAATTGCTCGTTTGCTACGAGGTTTGTTGCCATATTCTGGAATGTCATAAAATTGATGTTGTTTGCAATTTTATCATAAAGTTTATTAATTTATTTATTGTTTTGTTATTTTCCTATTTATACTTATTTTTCTTTTTCTTTTTCTAATTTATAAAACTGAATTGTTATACAAAAAAAGTATGTCCTTGTTGCTCGTAAAGATAATTGGCAAGCTACTGCACCGATATATTGTCGGGAGCCAAGCTTTTCCGCCGCCGCACTATGGTAGCGGCAACGATTTAATTTTGTAAAATAAAAAAGGAGTATAAATGAGAAATAGCAAAAGAGCAATTAAATCAGTAAACTTTGTGGCATTCGAAAATATGGCAACAAACATCGTCGCAAACGAGCAATTCTCCCAAAAATTGGGGGCCTTGTTCTACTAAATATTGAATTATATCTTTTGGTGCTAGCTTAGGTAAATAATCCAAGTAGAATATAATATTCTATAAAAATATTTTTATGAATCTTTTTGCCTATATGATTAAATCCTATGAAAATAATCTTATAAAAAGATTTTTTTATTTGATCCGACTACATTTACATGTTCGATATTCTTTTCTCCGCAATTTTAAAAATAAAATTACATGCGATGGAATCGTTTCACAAAATTTGCTGGATTGTAAATGATTCAGATCGCTCCTAGTTTAATTATGTAGCAATTACTTAATTGGATCGTAATATGTGATATTTTAAGGATGAAGAATTTTTTGACTTTTTAACTTTGGTCGGAGTCTCTTTTTATACAAAAGTGTTTGTTTTTTCAACGTTAGAGTTTATTTAGAACGGAGTTTTTTTAAAGAAATAAAAAAATAGTATAATTTCTATAAAAATCCTATAAAATTCTTACGTTTCAATGAAGATCTTTTAACTTTCATGTGTATGAAGCTAACTAACTGATATTAGCATTAATAAAACTAGTCAAATGCCTGTGCTTTGCAACAGAATATTATTTTGCAAAGGGTTTTTTGTGCAAAATTCATGTTTCTACATGAATTTTAAAAAATCTAAGGTTTTTTACACAAAATTCGTACATCCGCGCAAAATACATAAATTAAAAGAATAAAATATAAAAATATATTTTTCTTTTTTCTTTTTCTTATTTTTTTCTATTTTTGTTTTTCTTCTTTTCTTTTTTCTCTCGCATAGTTAGTTACGTAGTGCATGCGGAAAGCTGCCCCAGGCGCTCGTGCGGGGCTGCATGCGTGCGCCTTCCGTATTGCATGCAGGTGGTTGGAGGTCTGGCACGCGGGGATGCTGCATGCACGCACGAGCGGTTTGGCGCATGCGGCCGGGGCGGGCAGGCAGTTGCGTGCGCGCCGGGCGCTAGCGAATCAGTTGACTGGTTTTTACGAGGTATAAGTTTTGGTTGGTTTTTTATGGGATGTGGGAAAGGCATGCACGGGGAGCTCCGCGGGGGAGGGAGGCGCGCTGCGCGCAAGCGCTGCGGACGGACGATTGACTTGACACTTTTATATAGCAGAGATATGCACAATAAAAATACGAAGTAGGAAAACCACCCTTATCTCATATTGTAATAACTTCAAATGAAAGGGTTATGAACTATAAAGCTGTTGATGTTATAGTCTAGAGCTCTACAACTTTTATATAAAAAAAAGTGGTCTATTCACCTAACGTATGGTGCCTTGCATTGCTTCTCCGAGATCCACACAATAAGATTCAACATTAGATGCAACCTTTTCATCCGAGATGCTACATATCACTATCTATCATCAGTACCCATCACTGTATACGCAGCTTTCAGAACCTTTTCATCACTGCACGCCGGTGAGCGGTCTACGACGGCCGGCCGCCGGCCTGCTTGCTTGCTTGCACACGAGCGATCCGATCGATCTAGTATCTACGTGTGTTCCAACGTGTGAACGAGAGGAAGTGCAGTGCAGTGCAGTGCGGCTGATGTGCTGACTGCAGGGGAAAAAGACGAATCTTGCTTCTCCACAGGGTGATATGATGCACACACGTGTGGTTATTTTGAGACCACTTGTTTCCTACGTGCGTGCGGAGTGGGAGATAGATAGCTTGTGATGCACGGGAATGGAAACTTAAATTTAAGTATATATTTATTTAATCGGACAAGAAGAAAGTCCATTAAAATCCGACAATCACCTCTCATCCGCGCCATCCGATTTAGATTAAACGGGTATCAAAGAGAGATCACGGGTGATAAGATCCGGCTTATAGAAAAAGCTTTCACATTCACGTTGTTTAGATCCAATATCGTACGAATAGACCGTTGCCGTCGATCACGTTAGAGGAGCCCTATTTTACTTTTTTTTTAATTATTTTTGGTGTGGTGAGGCGGGGTGTGGTTGGACGGTCACGATGGTTGACGTGGAAGACTGTGCGCCACTGCCCACGCGCCCGCGCACGACTCACGCCTCTCTTCGCCTCTCGCGCCGTCGCGCGTAGTCTCCACTCTCCAAGGTCCCCGGCCGCAGCTAGCGCGCGCCGCGCGGCTACAAAATGCGGCGGCGCCGCTGCAGCCTGCACTGCACGGCCACACCCAGCTCCCTCCCTCGATCGATCCGCCGCGCGCCTCATCCTCCTCCGTTGCCGCAGCAGCCCCAGCTCGGACGCCCGTCCTCTTTATTAATTCCTTCGATATAGGCTCGCTCCTCCCGGCCGGCGGCCCGACCGGACCGGAACCGCGAGTTCGTTCGCGACTAGATATAGCTCGCTTCGAGGGCTATATACATGGCTCCGGCGGCGGCGGCGGCGGCGGCGGCGGCGGCGGCGGGGGAGCAGCAGCAGCAGCAAAGGAAGACGGTGGGGCTCGCGGCGCGGGACGCCTCCGGCCGCCTCTCCCCGCTGACCCTTACCCGGAGGTATAGTACCGTGCGATGCCCTAGCTAGCTAGCAATCAAGCTACAGCTTTAAACCCTTTAATCAATTCCCTTCTCCGGATATATATAAAATCCGTCGGGTTCTAGAACGTTCTAGGCCCTCGCCCCATGGGTCCCACCCACTAATTTCGCCATGGCGGTCCTCGCGTGCACTGGCGCCGTACGGACGGCCGGATGGGCTGTCGCATCGTGCGCCGGCGGGCATGCATGTTTCTGTCGAATAGTTTTGTTTGTTTCTTCTCGTGATATCGTCTTTTTTTCTCCCTAGAGCGAAAAAATATGTTCTAAAATAAAATTTTAAAACTGCTTTTTTGTGTAGATCTGTATTATATTCTTCGCAAACAAAAGCGAAAAACGGTAAAACAGACTAGAATTTACGCCATGTTTGTGTTAAATTTGAATCTTTTCATGTCAAGTATGTACAGCTATTGACAAACAGTACAAAGTCAACTCACCAGTTATAGTAACACGCACTAAAATTTAGTCCGTATCACATCGTATGTTTACACATCAATTTGAAGGGGACAAATTTATTAGAATTGATGATTAGTAAATGTTTACCGTAGCATCACATTATTAAACCATGGTGTAATTAGGCTAATTAGATTCGTCTCGTGAATAATCTACCGATTATGAATGGATTTTGTACATAGTCTACGTTTAATACTCCAAAATAGTACGTAAACATTCGATGTGACGGGACTAAAATTTGAATTAGGGGAAACAAACACCCCCTAATTGTCTTGGCGACGACCTAGTCAACTCAAATCTCAACCTCACACCCCCTGTTCCTGGAATTGTCGTCAATTGTCGGAATTGATACGATCTATAAGTTTAGGGCTTCTCTGGATACATGGTTTTTATAGAATTCAGTTCATATCCTCCAAAATTCATTTAAAATCCATCAATTCTAAATGAATCTTGAGGCTGCTTTGTGGTGTACTACAGTGGTTTGTTTGACTTCTTTCTTCTTGTCTCCCTCAGTTACTCATCCATTTCATGCTACAGAATTTGTCACTGACATCTGCTGATACTGGGACTCACATATTAGGAATAATCTCAATATAAGTAGTTTGAGCTACTGGTTGAAGTAGTCAATAAGAGTGCAGCTTTCTGAATTTTATTGCCATTTTATAGTTAACTGAACACTTAGTATGAACTCTGATCCATGAAATTCAGCAGAACAGGCTCAACTAATTTGGTTGGTTTCAGTCGGAGTGTAGCATATAATCAACCTGAATCAAAATATTACTTTGATTACAATCAACCTGAATCAAAATATTACTTCGATTACAATCAACATGAATCAAAAATTTTCTTTTCGTTGTTCAGGAACGCTGGAGATGACGACGTGGTGATAAAGATTCTGTACTGTGGAATCTGCCACTCTGACCTGCATTGCATGAAGAATGAGTGGAACAACTCCATCTACCCTATTGTTCCTGGGTAGGAGCATCCATGCCTGAAATTCTAGCTTCTCAATGTATGTGATGAATGATTATTTGTGTAGAGTGCCTGATGATTGATGCGCGCTGCAGGCATGAGATCGCCGGCGTGGTGACGGAGGTCGGGAAGAACGTGGCCAAGTTCAAGGCCGGCGACAAGGTCGGCGTGGGGTGCATGGTGAACTCGTGCCAGTCATGCGAGAACTGCAACCAGGGCTTCGAGAACAACTGCTCGGGGATCATCTTCACCTACAACTCCGTCGACCGGGACGGCACCGTCACCTACGGCGGCTACTCCAGCATGGTGGTGGTGCACGAGCGCTTTGTGGTCCGCTTCCCGGAGGCCATGCCGCTAGACAAGGGCGCGCCGCTGCTCTGCGCCGGCATCACCGTGTACAGCCCGATGAAGTACCACGGGCTCAACGTCCCCGGCAAGCACGTCGGCGTGCTCGGCCTGGGAGGGCTCGGCCACGTCGCGGTGAAGTTCGGCAAGGCGTTCGGGATGAAGGTGACGGTGATCAGCTCGTCGCCGGGGAAGAGGCAGGAGGCCATCGAGCGGCTGGGCGCCGACGCGTTCGTCGTGTCCAAGAACGCCGAGGAGATGCAGGCCGCCTTCGGCACCATGGACGGCATCATCAACACGGTCTCCGCGAACATCCCCGTCGCGCCGCTGCTGGGGTTGCTGAAGCCCAACGGCAAGATGATCCTCGTCGGCCTTCCGGAGAAGCCACTGGAGATCCCTCCCTTCGCCCTCGTCGCCGGTGAGACCACAGAGCTAGTAGCAACATCTGCTCATCTGCTAGTTCATGATAATTCCGCAGTAAATGATTTCCAAGATGATGATCGATGCAGGGAACAAGACTCTGGCCGGGAGCAACATCGGCGGCATAGCGGACACGCAGGAGATGATCGACTTCGCGGCGAAGCACGGCGTGACGGCGGACATCGAGGTGATCGGCGCCGACTACGTGAACGCGGCAATGGAGCGCCTCGCCAAGGCCGACGTCAGGTACCGCTTCGTCATCGACATCGGCAACACCCTGCAGGCCATGGACGCCACCGAGTGATCGACCTGCTCCTACTGTTCGTACCGACGGCCCTCTACTATTCCGATTTGTTCTAGCTTATTATAACGGTGCAGTTTATCAAAAAAAAAACTGAGTTATGGCTATAAATTATAATAAGTTGGTAGAATATGTTGATCTATGTGTTTTAGGTTATAAAAATATGTTGGATTGTTATAATCCGAAATAATCGTAACCTAAATAAACTGTGTTTAAAATATTGTTGTTTGTATATTATGTTAAAAATATTGTAATAATGTTGTACTTATTTTATTCTGGTGTTCATACAAACAATATTGTTTTGAGCTAATTTTATGGTCACACCAACTCTCAATCAATTAAAGGCCATGGTATAAAAATATGACTTTGTCCGAAGACATCTCAAAATTATGAATATTTGTTGCAAACACGGTCACCGTTATTTTTGACAAAATTTGTTGCAGGAGTAGCAAATTTTCCCTTTGGAGGGATCTGGTCGTAGCAGCCTAAACATGATAACTATAGTAGGTTAATTAACAACGTAGACCTATTCAACGTACTTTCCTCCGTATTTTTTCTATTTTTATTTGTTTTCCACCTCCATTTCATAGCTAAGGATGACCTTAACACTTATAATAAAAAATATAGTTAAAAATACACTTCTCTGGTGTATTATGAAATATTAAATCCAGTTACAATATTAGAGGCAAAATAGCATATTTAAAATCTAGTATAACAACACGGGTTTAAAGTCTAATCCATCAAAGCTCATCAATTTTTTCCTCAATTAAGACCCTAACCCTAACAACATACTACACTCCCACACCGGCGTGGCTATTATAGGTACGTACGTACGGCTAGCTTGTTAATAGTAATGGAACAGTTTTACATATGACATTATCTAGCAAACACACGCCAAAAGTTGTCAACCCTTCCAGCTATTGATTATCAAAAGAACGCGTCAACCCTTCCAAAACTGCATGAAATTTGGAGATTGTCTCAAGACAACATTCTGAAGAACACAATCCTTGTAAAATCATTTCTTTGATAATCAATCACCGTCCGATTACAACATTGCATCCGTCTTCCTTAAAGATACAGGTTAATGCATAACTTATTTCAGCTTAAAAGGGCTAATAATCTTTGTGGTCCGGTGCAGATATATCTATTATACATCACAATTCACACACAGCGTAAACACTAGGCAAGCTATTTCCTCACCTCTGCAAAATTGCTCGAGATATTACCAAGCAAGCTCATCATGAGAAATCACTGGTCATGCTTCGAATGCTTGGGCACAAGTTAGCTCCTTGATTCGGCCGAACTGCTATCAATTCAAAATAGTCATCAAACCCGTGGTGCCCAAGCACTGGCCAGATTGATAATTGTTATATGAATCTGCTGCATTCTGCCAGCACTCCAGTGCAGTTCCAGATTGGCCAAGCCATCTATACAGGAACTAGAGCTGCGGAAAGAAGTATATGATTCCTTAAGGCGAGTTGATGGGAACATAAATAATCAGAATGACCAAAATCTAGAGCTACATTTGAGTGCCAGCGTTCTGTTAGAAGATTAGTTGCCGACTTGTAAGTGATTACTTTTCTAGCCTTTCGAGAATATCTGGTAGCAATGTAGCATGCTAACAGCTGAGAAAACATGGAAATGTGAGTGAGACATACTCATAATCTGTTCATGCACTCCTCTTTTAGCAACTCTAACTTGTAGTATCAGATGGACATCTCGCTTGAATATGGACCTCAATTCTTCATTGGCTTCAATACCAATTCTCCTGAAACAATTGTCCCAAATGAGATAGCTCAACAAATTAATAGTGTAGTATCAATCAACTTTTCTCATGTGTAATATCAATCATGCACAAGAATAACTATCAGATGCATTTCAGAATTGAGATTATGAATTTAAAAGGCACTTCACAAAAAGGCACCATCTGAATTTGTTACCCAATCTTGGAGCCATTTTTCCCAACAAGAATATGGCGTTGACTTTGCTTTGGTGCGATGAAGTGGTGTTCCACCCTAAGAGAACCATCTTTTAGCTCCTTCCAATCCATCAGACGATGCTCAATTACATAAGGAATTTCCTGCAGTAGGTCATAAATTAGCAGATAATTCCATCAGAATGACAGAGCACCCAATTATACAGCACAAACATCTCCAAGAATTACTTGGTGAATGTGATCCAGCATCTTCTCCCGCACAACCTCCAATGAAATGGTTTTCATAACCTCTTCAGTCATTGAAGTTGGTTCCTCATCCCAAGGTCTTCTCACTGCCTACATAGCATTGGCATGGTTTGAGTATTGATTGTAGGAAACCAAGTTCAAGATGTTCAGTTGGTCACAGCATGCAACAGAGATAACAGCCATTTAATAATTTACAAAGGTGACACACTGGGTAAGTGGGTATAGACTAAAACACCTGTTCCGTCAAGAACTGTACAAGGTCTTTCACTCCTTTGCCTTTTAGTCCAGATACCATGAAGTACCTAATATTTCAAACATTTTTTTATGAGGCGAATAAAATAGTAGCAAGGTAAATGCAAGTACCCTTGCAGACAAAGGGGGACCTTTCATAAGCAGGAAGATCTTCAAATTCCTTTGCAACCTTAAGCAAGTCTTTTTTGTCTTCCACAAGGTCGACTTTATTCATGCATAATATACGCTTCTGATCTGGGTTTACCTCAGTACCCAATCGTTTGATTAACTTGATGACTCGCGAATCAGGGCTGTATAAATGAAAAAAATGATCAGAATTGTGCTTATCATGAGCACTACATAAAATAAGAACTGCATTTGAAAGATTGACTGGCGATACAGAGTGAAAGAAGGATCAAGACAAATATTTGGCAAAGACTTACGTTTTAAGATGTCTGCTAACATCAAACATGACTATTAGTAAATCATAAAGGTTAATTGAGCTCCAGGCACTCTCCACACGAACAGTGACATCTCTATGAGGAAATCCATGGTGGCCTAGCATGAGCCCTGGGGTGTCAAAAAAACACTGCAGAGAATATTAACAGTGCAACAACTAAAAGTTCAAGCAAAACTTTATAGGCAACTCCCATAGGCATAAAATTTCATAGCAGTTCCTTAATTATGAGCCATACATTTGACACTTTTAGAGACAAATCTAATCGAAACAAATTTTTGGTATATCATACAATCAAACCATGGGCCGCAAATGAACTTGCATTGACTGAATTGAATATATCTATTAATGTAATCAGTAATGGTATAAATAAATCACATTGTACTCTATTGTATGATATGTAATGCACTAATCATTGTCCAAAATCAAATTATTTGCAAATGAAATACAGCCAAGCATCGTTAGACAAGATTTTGAGAAATCCATAATGATAATGTCAAAAGTTGGAAATGTGAATTCATTTCATACTAGCACAAGCAGATATTGAGGGACATAACGTACTATTTGAGTCTTTCCTTTTGTCAGCACACCCAAAATCTCATGAGTTGTAGTATTTGTCTTTCGGGATACAGCTGCAACTTTTGTTCCAACCTGCAGAAAATACGAACAGGGGAACATCAGGCTCCAGTAGAGCAAGCTGGCAAGTGCTAGCTGAATTCTACTAGTCAACAGGCGCATCATCAACAGAATTCCAACAATGATCAATGGATAGACACCAAAACCTATAAAATAATGGACTGATAAGTGTAGTTATTGTAGTAATGAAAACCCAAATTTGCAATTGGCAACTGCACGATTCTGTTAAGTTAATCAAATCTAACAGGATGCCATGGGGCATCAAAGAACTTGAATCTTGCACCATTTTTCTTATTATTTAAACCTCACAGGCCATGACAAACAATATGTAAAAATGGTTCAGGGTTAAAATACTCAGCAATCTTAACTTAGGCAGCTTTGCTTAACCAAGCTTTTGTCTCTGACAACGAACCTAGTCAGCTTAAGTAACGTTTGGCTAGATCAGGTGCATTTGTTGTGGATAAAGAGAGCTCAGGATGGTCGTTTGCTATTGATTAGTTTAATCCTAGGTTCAGCAGAGATAGAATTTCTCAACTAGAACAAACTAACCAAAATTCCATGGTCGCAGTGATCACTGATCAGTGAAATTGTGAGATTGAGATGGACGATGGATCACGAGAAATCAACAGTAGTACACAATAAAATTGGTAAACAAATTATGTCAGGCAGTTTAGCAAAATCCATGATATCCTGTGTTTGTGAGGAATATCGAGCGAACATACGTACCATAGTGTTGGTGAGGGAGGACTTGCCGGCATTGGGCGCGCCGACGATGCCAACCGACAGCGACATCTGGTCCTCCTCCCTGATCTCGCCGGGCCCCACGTCGTCGTCCTCATCGGGCGGCTCCAGCGCGGCCTCGAGCAGGGCCAGCGCCACCTCTCTGGACCGCTCCTCCTCCACCGCCTCGTCCAGGCCCCTCACGCCCCTCTCCTTCCCGAAGAGCGCCACGTCGGCGCGCGCGCGGAGGGAGGGGTCGAAGCGGAGCTTCCTGAGAGCGGAGACGGGGTTCCGCGCTTTCGACGGCTCCGACGAGGGTGGCAGAGAGAACTCCGAGCTGTCGAAGTCGGCGTCGGGGGCGGCTGCCGCGGAGTCAGAGTCCGAGGAGGCGTCAGCCGCGGCGGCGGAGGAGGAGGAGGAGGAGGAGGAAGAGGAAGACGAGGCGGTGGATAGGATACGGAGAGGCGTCGGGACGCGGCTCAATGCTAGGGTGCGGAGCGGGCGGAGGGCCCCGACGAAGCGGCGCATGGCGGCGGCCGGCCGGCGGAGGAGGAGGAGACGGAGGGTTTAAGGCGGGGTATTTTGGGGAGATTAATGCGGAGACGGAGGAAGCGAGTAGGTTTGAAGGGTGCAGTGGGCTTTTGGGCTTTTGGGCTTTGGGTCACACGATGGGCCAAGACATTGGGCTTTATGGACTTTATGGCCTTCTTAGTCGGTGGACTAATTCGGGCCATTATAATACCCCTAGTAATTATACGCAAAATTCATAGTTTTTGCGTGATTTTTCAGAAATCTAAGGGTTTTTACGCAAAATTTGTACCACGCAAGATACAAAATTAAAAGACTGAAATGCAAAAGTATATTTTTCTTTTTTCTTATTATTATGCAAGATACAAAATTAAAGGACTGAAACGTGGTTGGTGCGCACGGAACGAGTTGGGCGGGTGGGGAGTCAGTTGGAGCGTCGTGCATGCATGAGGGGTGGGCGAGCGCGTGGTTGGGGCACGTGAGGAGGGGCATTGACGGAAGGGTTAATTTTTTTCGTGCCATTACAATTTTCACGGTTTGCCAATATGTCATCGGTGTGTCACTGACAGATGGGAGCCGCCACAGTCACTGACAGTGGCATATAGGCAATTTTTAAAAATTATAATGGCATGTGAGTAATTTTTCCTTGACGGAATCCACGGGCGAAGTTCGCGCTTTATATTAGTAGAGATAGACTGAACTCTTCTCAACTTAAAAGTTAGATAACTAGTTTTGCTTCAAACCAGTTTCAGTTACGCCGGATTAAATACGTGATTTGTATGCATGTACTGTTTAGAGCAAGTGATAGCTGATCACGGAGCTTAAATTATTTTTGATTTTTAGTTAGCCGAAGACAGTTAGGGTATTTTGAAAAAAACTAATGTTAACTAACGGTAATAACATATATAAACACATAAAATTTAAACAATGGTATATATAGAAATAGCATATTTTCAACGGTATATATGGAACCGACGAACTTACAACAACATATACGGGATTTTCTCATATATATATATATATAATGTGCTTTGTGTGCGGTAGCTTTTATCTATTTTTTATGTGATGTTGTTTTAATATTATAATTTTTTATATTACAATACACGGTGCACTCACCTAGTAATTCTAGAAATACTTGTCTGAAAGAAACATAAATAAATGGATCCAAACTATATGTATATGGCCAAGAAACTTTTATGGAAATATACGACGTGCACACATACTTCTCGTGTATTCACATTGCACACCAACTAGTAAATATAATATAAATTTTAAGCAAAATCCTACACATACTTTCAATCATACTCTGTCTGCACACAAATTTTTAAATTCAAACTCATAGTGCATAAAGAGCAGCCAAAAAAGACAAATTCATGACATAAATTAGTAGGATGAAGTTAACATCATAAATTACAGATTTGCCGCTCTCAACGATGGTGTAAAAAAGAGAGCTGGGTGATTAGCTGATTCTTCATCGAACAAACTCGAGCTAAGAATCTATCTGTTCTACAAAGCTTTTGTCCTGAAAGATCCATCTGTTCGTGATCCACTATATATCTATATCTCGACGACCATTTGATTCTACAAGAATTTGGCGGGAGCACATCATCATTCGGCAAGAATCAGATTTGGTGCCATGACAAGTTGACAACAAAACGTGTCAGCGATGAACTAAGCTCAGAAAATTTCCACTTTTCAGAGACAACGTTGAGAGTTTCAGTTCTTGGCTGCTCATCTGGGTGAACTCGAAGATCTCATGCCCATTTGGCGAGCAGAGACATGAGGCCTGCCCCGAGGAAGAGGGCGAGGTACGTCGCCAGCTGAAGCTTGGTGTTCGTTTGAAGCTTGGGGTTGTTGAAATCTGCAGCCAGGAGGTCAACCAGCGACATGTAGATCAGTATCCCCGCCGCCGCAGAGTTGAACGCCCCCTCGACGACGACGGCGGTCGAGCTGTGCTCGCCGTAGCTGGACGTGACTGCGATCCCCAGTGCGATGCCCGCCGGAGCAGTCAGGGAGAAGAAGGTCGCCATGATCACTGTTGCTCTCGCCTTGAAATTCGCCTGCCTCAAGAACATGTGTACAAAGCATGTCACTTCACCTAATTGAAATCTGAAATCTGAAATCTGAAATCTGAAAGAATTGTCTTTTAGGTACAGGTTAAATCTGAAATCCTGTTCTGAGAGCGTCCAGGAAAACGAAAGGACAAAACAAAATCACAAGATGATTCCTGTTTCTGGACAGAAAACTGGCACTAGTTGAATCAAGTTAGTCAAAAAGAAAAAAAAAATCTGAACCGTGCTGGTTGAATCAATTATTGATGGTCCTATCAAGTTTGCTCTGTATACGGTAGGCATGTAGCCATGAATATCCATGTCTGCATGTCGTCTTCCACACACTTTTGCTAATGGGGCATGCCCTTCTGTTTCTGTCATGAGCCCAGCTGCCTTTTTCCCTGGTTTTAACATCTAGAAAGTTTTATCACTTTGCAGTGCAAGTAAACAAATCAACAGTTTCAATGTTAATCATGGTAATATCAGGCAGATAGATGTAAGATGTTCATGTTAATCATGGCTGTGAATTGTGGTTGCGACGTACCTGGACAATGCAGCCACCAAGGCCAATGCCTTCAAAGAACTGGTGGAAGCTGAGGGCTCCGACGAGAGGCCGGATGGTCGACGGCCTCAGAGATGCACCTAGCGAAACCCCGATGATCACCGAGTGCACCAAGATTCCCAGCTCCAGAACCTGCAAGATCAGATCACGATCCGTCAAATCGGCAATTTTTAGCACAACAGCGGTATGTTCTATATGATTTTGATTTGTTTGGTTGCAAATTAAAGCAGGTAGTGCTCGCTTTGATCTTTTAAATATGGCATTTCAGTCAAAATTAGAACTTTATTTGAACCGGACAAAAAAATGTGGTTTTTAACGTGTGTTTTGTTATGGAAAAAGATATTGATTGAGCTTGGCGCGGTAACTGAGGAGTGAGGAGCTCACCTGAGAGATCACTCTGTGCCGGATAGTTTCGGCGACGGAGACATCCTCCGGCGAGGTGACAGCAGCCGGCCCGCCGTGGCCGTGCGCGTGGCCGTGCGTCGCGTGCGTGTGCACATGGACGTGGCCCGCGTGCTCGGTGCGGCCCTCCAAGTCCCCGGCGGCGCGCCCGTCGTGCGCGTCGACGGCGTCGTCGTCGACAGGGCGCGCCTTCTTGAAGTGCGACCGGCTGTAGTATCCGGCGGCGACCGAGTCGACCATCATGGTGACCATGGCCGCGGCCATGGCGACGAGCCCGGCGTACGGGAAACCGCTCCTAGAACCCCCGCCGCACGGCGACGCGAGCGCGTCGAACGCGGCGGGCAGGATGTGCACCATGCCGGTGGCGAGGATGACCCCCGCGGCGAACGCCTTGACGGCGAAGAACACGTCTCCGTCTGGCCGCAGAGCGGCGAACGACCGGCCCAGCACGGGCACCAGCACCCCCGCCGCGCCGGCCGCCAGGATGGACGCGATCGCGACGAACTTGAGCCGCAGCGCCCCGCTCGCGTCCTCCGCCGCCTCCGCCGCATTACCGCACTCGCACCCCCTCCCGGCCACCGCCGCCTGCGCACCCGGTGGTGCCATGGTCAGCAGCACGAGCGACACGACCCACAGAAGCAGCATGGCTCGAGGCGCTCTGTCTCTCCCGGCGCCCATGGCTGGCAGGCGGGCGTGCTGCGTGCTTGGTGCTCGGTGCTGGTGCGCGCGCGGCGTGTGCCGTGTGGGGGAGGGGAGGGAGGCGGCGCGGCGCGCGCTGGCGTTTTATAACGGCGCGCGCCCGCGCAGCACACCGAGGGTGGCATGTGCTCATCTTCCTCACCTCTTGCCTCCACTGCTGCTTCACTTGTAGACCGACCACTAGAACTCAAGAGATTTACTATTATGTCATATATAAATTAATAACATTTACTATGTTTTATATGATTTTATGATATATGTTTTTTATATCAGATCATGAATACGATAGAATATGAAACACTTAACTATATAGATGTCACGACAAAAAATCCATTTGAATGTGAAAAGAGATATGAGTTAGCTGACACCAAATCTTGACGATTACGTTTGTTTTAGTTTGGTATTATATATATAGAAATAAGTTAGTTTATTGGATTATTGGTTTAAAGAAGTATAAATAAGAAAAATATGGAGAAATCGGAGAGATAGAATTAAAATTTTTTAGGAGTTTTTTTAGTTAGATTATATATATGCTGGTCCATATTTTGATTCATATACGTACGTATCAGATCATGACTAGCTGTGCTTAAGGAAGAATATTCTCTCAACTTTATTGGACCAAATGTCAGCCATCCAAATTAATTAGAATGCACAAAAGTATTATGACGACATTCCACAAAGCTTTCAATCACGAATTTCAAGTTACCGAGGTAGGTTATTCTTAATTAATTAAAATAATTAATTAATAATCTTTTTAAAAAAAATAACTCTTGCTGTAGTTTAATTTTTGAGGAGTTTCACTGTACTGAGGTAGGTTATTCTTAATTAATTAAAATAATTAATTAATAATCTTTTTAAAAAAATTAACTCTTGCTGTAGTTTAATTTTTGAGGAGTTTTACTGTACTGAGGTAGGTTATTCTTAATTAATTAAAATAATTAATTAATAATCTTTTTAAAAAAATTAACTCTTGCTGTAGTTTAATTTTTGAGGAGTTTCACTGTACTGAGGTAGGTTATTCTTAATTAATTAAAATAATTAATTAATAATCTTTTTAAAAAAATTAACTCTTGCTGTAGTTTAATTTTTGAGGAGTTTTACTGTACTGAGGTAGGTTATTCTTAATTATTTAAAATAATTAATTAAAAATCTTTTTTAAAAATTAACTCTTGCTGTAGTTTAATTTTTGAGGAGTTTTACTGTACTTAAAGGTGGAGAGGTACCGAATCTGAGTCGTTGATCGTTTTCATCCAACGGTTCGGATTATGTAGTACCTTCTAATACCCGCATGCTCAAAGAATAGTACCTCTAGCAGTGAAAGGGTATTTTGATCACTTCATATTAAAATATCATAGTAGGCAGGCATGCCGACTGACGACCAACTACAACGAGGCTATTGTCGTCGGTGGGCTAACATTGCCGTCGGACTAGAGGGCGGGGCGGCGAGGCCGCCTAGAACGGTTTGGGTCGGTGCAACCGCTTGGGGGTGGTGAGGCTCGGCGACGAGGGGTGACGGATGACGACGCAGCCTGGGCAGTGGGCCAGTAGGGCTAAACAACGGGCTGGGGCGGACGGGCGGCGGGATCAGTGAAGCGGTAGGGCGGCGCAGGGGTGGCCAGCACGGCGGCGGCGGTACCTGTTGGTACCTTGTGTTTACTGGTTACTTTCTCAAGGACGGTTAAAACTCCTCTTAATTTTTGGTCCCTCGCCTCGACTCTAATATAATTTTGAAATGAAAATGAGGTTAACTAGAACAATTCCCATCTGATCCACCAAGTCAGTTAACCATGCAAGTTTTTGCCACCCTTCATAGAGTTTGGATTAATTTAGGGACAGGGGATATATCTACACTGTTAATTATTATCACTATATCCAAACTCACTGATATTGTGTGGATTATTTTGCGAATAATCTCTGTGACAAGGCATCTAATAGCTAGATTACATTCGTAAAATATCTACATACATGTAGAGCATAATGCATCAGGGTATATATATACAGTGGGTGCAGATTTAAATTAATATATATGCATGGTAGTAATAATACTCTTAAGAGATAAGAGTAATAATAAATCTGACCTATTAATTTTTTTAAAAAAATAAATAATATGTTAACCAGCTATTACATGTTAATTACATGCTTCACATAACTTTTCTTTTTATGATGATCTCTCTTATTAATATAAATCGGTACAAATAAAATTCGACTACCAAATCTTTACAAACAAAGCAACAAATTAGTAATATACATTAATATATAACTTTTAAAAACATAAAAATATAATAAATCGATGTTATACTATAAATACATTACTTCTTTAAGGCACTCGGCAAACTTCTCATTTCCGGTAGTGAGTTAAGATGAACAAGTACACTTGTTTATTAAATGTACCGTAAATTTCTCTCTCTATAATTATTGTGCCCAATCTCACCGTCTTGAAAATTTCCAACTTGAAGTTTGTGATCTCACAATCTCGATCGATCGGCGAAATCCTCAATCCTTTACATGCAATTAAATGCATGGGAGCTGATAAATAAATCTGGCAAATGAAGTATCATATATTGTGTATTTGTGTTTGGTAACATCTCAAGATTTCAAATAGTATTGTTGATCACCTAGCTACAAAAACTTATTGGCACCATGCATCATGCAAATATAAAAAACAAGTGGATGAGAGACATGAGCAAAAAAAATTAAATTAGGAGGGAATTATATCACATGCTAAAAAGAAGGGTCATGTGATTAATTAACTGAATTTTGTTTTCAAAAGAAAGATGCATGCTAACCTAATTGCTGGCATGCTAATTAACGTACTAATGGGCTCTAGTTCTAACAAAGTTGAAATCTCAAAACCTACTTTTGAGTATTTATATTAGGGTTTCTCGTTTTTGTAGTTCCTTTTCCTTTCTAGACAGTTACAAATACAAACATACAATTTTTACCCGATCGAAAAATATTTTCCGTTGCAATTAAACCATGTTTGTTTCAGCTTTGGATTATAACAATCCAGCTTTTTTCATAAGCTGAAACAAACAGGTAACTTATTCTGTCAATTTATTATAATTAACAATCCAGTAAACTAGTGGAACCTAGTTTTTTTATAAGCTAGATTTTTATAATCCAAAACTGAAACAAACAGGCCTAAACAACTAGCAAAATGCTTGTTTTTTCTAGCTAGACGGATGTACGAAGCAGCCGTGTGGCATCGCTTTGTTGTACTCACTCTTACCGAAAAAACTTTTGGTTTTGAGATAAAATTGATAAATTAGTACTTGTGCGTGGTGAGATCGAGAGTAAACGATCGACCCTAAAATAATATCCATTATTAATAAGAAAAGTAGTATCATAAATTAATGAATAATAAACGGTATGTAAGAGATATTAGGGAGCACATATACATATATAATTGTTATGTAGTGTTTGCATGCATGTGTATAACATAAAATAATAACCTAACACAAACTATTCTGGAGTAGGAGCTGGAGTATATATTATATTATTATTATCAGCTGCTAGTAGTTCATGTCCTTCTTGACACAAGCAGGCAGCTGCCATGCTAGCTAGCTAGCTCGAGGGCGCGCGTTAGTGCTAAGCTCATAGTGAACAGCTGCTAGCCTTTGAAGGGATCATGCACTGCTAGTACTGCAGCGATCGACACCAAACATCCAATTAAGCCCGCATATGCATATGCACTAGTGCCTGCCTGAATGCATCTCTCACTTTGATTTGTAGCCAGTGAACGAATCAGGATAGATGTGCATGCTGCATGTTGCCATCTCCCACTTGAACAATGCTAGCTACGTACGATCGACACCAGTAGTTCAGGTTACCAGCTGCGTGTTAAGCATATATGCTTGGAGCTTTTTAGCCGTCCAATTTCACATGGAGTGACACCGGTTTTTTGGTGCTCCGGATCTGCATCGATATGAGATCAGGATGACAGGATATATACCGTTGAAATCAATCTCTTTTTTCCATTGCAATTCTTTCTTTTCTTTCTTTGTTTAGTGATGAAGTGATCTCTGCATGCATGCATCTAGCTACATACTCTAAGAGAGTACATAGATGATGACATGAGATCATCTAGTGTTTTAATTTTTAGAGTCACTCCTGTCCTAAAAAGGCTTCATTTCTAACACTTTAACTTATTTGTCATTGTAATTAATACTTTTTTCTTATTAGTAAAGGTGGTGTCTTGGTCTTTTATACTCTAATTACTAATTTATCACCTTTAAACCTATTTGATGATCGAGCTTAAGATTTTGAGAAAGAGCTGATGATGGTGAGAATTTAGAGAAACTGTTGTTTCTCGATAAGCTTCTAGCTTCTGGATATTAATTTATTTTTAAATTTCATAGCTACTGAGTTTTACGATTTTATAGGAAATCTAAATTGTTCGAGAGAATTATATAGACTATTAAAGTATATGTATAGCTACTAAAAACTCTCCTAAGCATAACATTTGGCTCAAAAAGTAAAGTTTTCACGTGATGAGATTACATGGTAGGGTTCATTATTGGAGGCACAAAATTAAAGGATCATGCCTTCATGGTCCTACTCCTAAGGGAGTATTATGCATTTAATTGACAATGCTGTGCAACCTGCAGTGTGCCCACTTTAATTTCCATGTAGTTCTATTCTACTTTCCATCATGGCAACATTCCAATGTTTTCAGAGACATGAATATAATGTAGTTATAGGAACATATGCCATGTTGCTTTCTAATGCATTGACACTAACTAGGGCAAATTGTGGTTTGTGATTTGCCATATTAATTGTGCACTCTAAGCTTTTGGTTGTTGTTTCAGTATTAGTTATTCTCACAGTTCATTTTTAAATGACGCCGTTTTGATTTTTATCATGTCGCTCGACCATTGTCTTATTCAAAAATCTTTTTGACATATCACTTATTTTTTTATAATTTATTTTATTATTGAATATACTTCAAAAATTGTCTTATTTATTTGAACTCATGATCTGAACGGGTCACACATACACCCTAGCACATGTTCCTCGATGTTGAGGACATCCCTTAAGCGTGACCGATTTTCTAGTATTTCGTATTGGCTATCTTACATTTCTAATAAGTTGTTTAACTGTTGGATGTTCTATGTATATAGAAAAAATGGATTGGTTTAGATCGATCTTAATCTCTTAAATCGCATAAAACCTGAATTTAGTTTTGCAATAAATTTACAAGAAATCCGACCACTACCAACCGTCCTTAAACATTTCTTGAAACCACACTGGATCGGCATCACAATGCTCATCAATCATTTCATCCCCTACAATATCAACAAGTCCATAAGCTTTGGCTTCGTCCGCCGACATAAAAACATCTCTTTCCATGTCTTTGGATACAACCCAAAAAAGCTTCGTTGACGTTACTACGAGGAAACTGTAATGATGTTGCACCTCATGTCTTATTGAGCATCTTATCCCATCTTAAAGTTGGTTTATTCGGCAGCGACAAACACTACTCATTATAGGGATTTCAACAAAGCAAATTTATTTATCACTAAAGCTGAAGTCAGTAGGAATACTATTATGAATAAATTCAGACCTCGGGCTCATACAATTCGTCCAATTGCTTCTCGTGGGTTTTCATAACCCTGTTGCGCAAAAATGGTTCAATCATAACTTATTTTTTTACATATTTGCACAAAAATTTTAAATAAGACAAATAATAAAATGTCATGAAAAAAATCAATAACATCATTTAAAAATGAACGGATCAGAGGTAGTATTAGATTACTAAAAATATAAGTATAAAAGTATATATCACTATTCAATTTGTAAATTAGTTTTCATTGCTAGTTTACACGGATTTGATTTATAGCCCTAAAAAATAATCTAATAATTGGACTAATATCTGTCCGTATCACACCATACGTTTTTCTACATTGAAGAGTTATAGGCTTGGCTTAGGGTTTAAGACCAAACACATTTATTTTTTTAAAACTCTTACATTGTGTGTTTTTTTTTAAAAACTTCATAAGAGCACCATAAAAAACTGTTTTAAATATATCTATTAAACTTTAAAGAATTTTTAATAAATAATATTTTTGGCAGGATTATCATACTTCTAGACATATAGCCGATCTACAACGATCAACACGAGCAAATAAATACTCGGAGTAAATTAGAAAATACGACATGAAAGCGCAATATTTCGAGCCATCTATCAAATTTGATACGATTTCATGCAAAAATATTACTTATAAAATTCAACTTTGAATTCGTTTGTTTGGAGTTTGGACGGCGTAAGGTCTTCCATCTCGACGGCTTGTTTCAAATGGGCCCTTACACGCCACAGGCCCACTACACGGCTCACTACGAGGCCCACTACGAGGCCCACTACGAAGTCCACTACGAGGCCCACTACGAGGCCCACTACGAGGCCCACTACGAGGCCCGTGCTTGTATAATGGGCCGTAATTAATGTGATCGCGGGCCCAACTTGATAGCCTTCTTCCACACTGGACGACCTACATAAAAGCCCTCGCGTTAGGGTTCGAGCAGCCGCCGCCGCCGCCGCCGCCGCCGTCTCGCGCTCTTCGTCGAAGGACTCCTTCCAGCCATGGCGGAGCAGGTAACCGCCGCACGCTCGTACTCTTCCCCGTTGGGTCCTGTTATGGCCTCTTCCCGTTCCTCGTTAGGGCTCGGGGCGAGCTGTTGAGCTGGCGCTCTTCCTGTTCTCCTCCGGTGTGGTGGGGTGTGGTGTAGCACGCGTTCGCGGATCCCAAGTTTGGATCTTGTTGTGTGGAGGATTGGATCTCTGGCCCTCTCACGAGAGGAGAATTAGGAAATGGCTGCGTATTTTATTGCTATTCGCAGCTTGTTTTAGCTGCTGTGTTGAATCCACCTGGTGTTTTTGTGGTGGGATGGTAGTAACTGATGGTTAGATTGGATTTAGACATGCGATGTCAGCTCTACATTGTATAGTACATATAAAGTTGCTTAATGACACTGTGTCTTAAGTAACTACACGTGTCAAGACAACTGGAGGCTCATAGCAGGTTTCAATTGGTTAGGTTATTAGTTGATGTGTTTCAATAATATCAGTGTCTTGTTTTACCTTAGCAAAGTCATATGTACCATTTACTGTGGTACATGTTGGCCTTAGAAGTTGGAAATTAAGCCATGTACTTCAGAGGTTAACCATCTTACACTCCCAGTGGTTTTCTAGTTTTGATGTGTGGCATTCTTTCTTTTGTTCAGACTGAGAGAGCTTTCTTGAAGCAGCCCAAGGTGTTCCTTTGGTGAGAATTCCGCTTCTACCTGTCATTTTTGCTCTTCATTAAATAATCATGTGTATTGTTAACAAATAAATGCTTCATTTAGCCCAAAGAAATCTGGCAAGGGGAACAAGCCTGGCAAGGGAGGTAACCGCTTCTGGAAGAATATTGGCCTTGGCTTCAAGACACCCCGGGAAGCAATCGATGGTACACATAACGTCTTCCCTGTAACTATGCAACTCGTGCGGCTTTTATTTTGGAATATAATTTATTTTTTGAAGTGTGAAATACAATTCTCTTAATACTTCCAGGATTGAAAACTCTGTTAAAATGTTCATTTTATTCCAACCTCTTTAATCTTCCTTTATTCATACCTATATTACTAACTACAGTTGCCTGATGTAGTGATGTTGAAACTGGCTACATTGTGATGACTAGCTATATAAGTTAGTGAATTCAAGGAAGCCATTATGTTATTGTACTGCCTGATCAAAGTTATTTTACTTGGCAGTGATTTATTTGTGATAACCTTTATTTTTAAATAAAATCTTGATGAAAGTAAACATTATTCCTCAAAGTTATTTTACTTCGTAGTGATTTATTAGTTATATCCTTTCTTTTTTGTTAAAACTTAAAACATTGATGCACACAAACATTTTTCCTGACCAGATTCCAATTTGCATGCACTGTAAGTTGCTACATGAAGAAAAATACTTACTCTAAATATTTTTTTGCTACAATTTGGTATTTTTTTGGCAATGCATGTAACAATTGTGTGATCAACTTGTTATCTCATTCCATTTCAGGGACCTACATTGATAAGAAGTGCCCATTCACTGGAACTGTTTCTATCAGAGGTAGAATTATTGCTGGAACATGCCACAGTGCCAAGATGAATAGGACAATCATCGTCCGTAGAAACTACCTCCATTTTGTGAAGAAATATCAGAGGCAAGTGAAGCACTGGATGTCTATAAACTCACTTCTTATCTGTGGTGGCATCTGACTCGAAGGTGAACTTCGTCTCTTTGTAGGTATGAGAAGAGGCACTCCAACATTCCTGCTCACATTTCTCCATGCTTCCGTGTCAAGGAAGGAGACCATGTTATCATTGGCCAGTGCAGGTAACACTCTCTAGTTCATGTTTTGTATTGAGTTCATGTAAGTTTTGTTGTGCACACCTGAATGTTGGGAATGTCTTCAGGGAAAACCTTTCAAGTTTCTCTTGTTGGTTCAAAATTTTCAAAACAGAATTAGAAAAGAATTAGGAACACAGTCCCATAGGTACAGGGACCTTAAAAAACACACCCTAGTCAGTTAGGGACTCTCCCCCATCCCCTCACGTGCGCTTGAAGCTCTCTTAATGTTTGTCTAGTTTAATATACACACAGTAGAAGTTTCTCCTACTGTTTTTGTAAAATGTTGGGACTTGGGAATGTGGGGCATGATTGTGCCAGCCCCTGCACCATATCTTGGAAGACACTCAGTTATCGGCTTGCCTTAAAATTGTCTTGAAATTAAGAAACTAATTTGGTTTTCTTCTAGTTTGTCATTTCTCATGTATCATCATTTACTCATAACCAAACATTCTTTTCTTTGGATGAAACTGTTATTATGCCTTAAGAAGGTTGAAATTTTAAAAGAAAACCTTCTTTAGTATGGGTGTTTACTTTTGTTTTATCCGGTCATGAAATTTGTTATGTTTTGAACAAATTGGCTTAGTTTCCTGAGCTTATATTTGATGCTGATTTCACCCTGTATGTGCTGTGTAGGCCTTTGTCAAAAACTGTGAGGTTCAACGTTCTTAAAGTCATCCCAGCTGGTACCACTGGTGGCAGTGGCAAGAAGGCATTCATTGCAGCTTGAGCTTATTGAAACTGGTCTAATCAACGAGTAGTTGTATACACAAGTGCTCATTTAGAATTCTTCTGGCTTGCTGTTCTGTTTAGGTTCCTGAGCCTTTGCCGTTCATCAGAGCATGCTCATGAAATGTATCCGTGCAAGTTTTGTTTAGATCTCTGGTCATGCAAATTGTGGTTGCTGTTGCCCACTCGTTGGGCCATGAACCTTGTTTGAAGCAAAAGTATCAACAGCCAATCTGTTTCCCTCTTGTGATGGTGATGTGCGTTTGCTGATTTTTTTTATAAATATTTTTTGTTCTGAAATTGCAAATCTAGATAGCGTGCGAAATTGCAAAACTAGATAGATTGAGTTTTAGGGTTTGTTTGCTTCAGATTTTGACTCGGAAGTTGGAATCTGAAATAAATAGCTCTTTTGGTTCATAATATTACTTATCATGCTATTAAAACATATCAGTTTATGTAAAATTTGAAAAAAATGAAATTTTAGTAAAATATATCATTTTAGTACAATATAAAAATATATAATTTTATTATAAATATTGTAAAATTTCATAATTAAAATGATTTACATGTAAAATTACACATTAATAATGTAACTAAACATCATGAATTATTAAAATATAAATCTGTAACAACAATTTTTTCAGTATCTGTAGCTCATTAAACACACTTTTATAATTTCTCAAAAGAGATCTAGTTTTATAATTTCTTGAGCACGTTAGTTTTATAATATTATTTACAAAAGATTCTCCGTTTGCTAATGTTTCACGCTGGAATTTTTGTCCATGTCGCTGACCTCTCCAATGGTATTCGTCTCCCTTTCTCACTCCCCCCCTCTTTCTGCTTCTGATGTAACACAGTTCACTTGAGCTAAAAGATGTGGGGGTATTTGCTGTTGTGAGCTACTGCTGCTTGACCAGATCATGTCAAGATTCTGACAGTGACACGAATTTTATTTATTTTCGCATGCGCTGCACAAATGTTCGTAGCTGTTGCAGCATGCTGCGTCTCAAGCTTGAAGAAAGGAGATGGGTTGTTTGCAAGGCATGCAAATTCATACTTGTTCTTGAAGTGCAATCTCACCATGTTAAAACCCCGAATCCATCCCAGATTCTGCTGCAGAGAACAGTGAGCCAGATCATTCAGATGAGCGCCAAGATCATCTCTCTCGTCGCTCTCTCTTGCTGCGCAGCTGCACTCCTGCTTCTCCCGTCGCATCCACATCATCTGCACCCTTCACTCCTTGGAATCCTGCTTGATCTTTCAGCACCTCCCCTTCCGTTCTATCTGCTGTCATCTGGCTCTAGCAATTCCGCTAAAAATCGTCGCTTTCGCGACGAATACGATCCCTTGTGCGACGATTTCCCACCGGACTTTCCACCACCTGATACAGCAGCGATTTCAATCTTCTGTGTTGACCCCAATGGCTGCTGCAACTTCACATCAGTGCAAGAAGCGGTCAATGCTGTTCCAAGCTTCAGCCGGAAGAGGAACATTGTATGGATCAACAGGGGCATCTACTAGTTAAGTACCAGCGTTTCATATTCAGTTCTCTGTACTGTTTCCAAAGTGCAGTGTGCTGTTACTGAAGCTGCATTGTTATAGTGAGAAGGTGACAATCCCAGGAAGCAAGCCTAACATCACATTTCAAGGTCAGGGATTCGACCTGACGGCGATTGCGTGGAGCGACACCGCCAACTCGTCGCACGGCACATTCTACAGCGCTTCAGTCTCCGTTTTCGCAACAGGCTTTGTTGCGAAAAACATCAGCTTCATTGTAAAAGCAGACAGTATATATGGCATTTTCAGCTCAAGCCATGAGTTGCAGCACCTTGGGTAGCAATGCTAACTCTGAATTGTTTGGCACCAGAATGTAGCACCAATCCCAAGACCCGGTGATGTCGGTGCTCAGGCAGTAGCGCTGCGGGTCGGCGGTGATCAGGCAGCATTCTGGGGTTGCGGCTTCTTTGGTGCGCAAGATACACTCCATGATGATCGGGGCCGGCATTACTTCAAGGAATGTTTCATCCAGGGCTCCATTGACTTCATCTTTGGAGATGCCAGGTCACTCTATGAAGTGAGTAAAACTATACTTCAAAGACTTGAACACAATGCACTCTGTCACTGATTTCTTCCACATGTGCACTTCCCAGAATTGCAGAGTGATTTCCATAGCAGATCCTGTTCCTGCAGGGGTGAGAACCATCACAGGATCAGTCACAGCACATGCCCGGGAGTCTGATGATGACAACACCGGTTACTCGTTTGTCAATTGCAGCATCGGTGGAACTGGTAAGATATGGCTGGGGCGAGCCTGGAGACCATACTCCCGTGTCGTCTTCGCCTACACTTCCATGTCAGACATCGTCGCCTCTGAAGGATGGAATGACTGGAATGATCCTTCGAGAGACCAGTACGCATCCTTCCAATGTTCAGTGTCAGTTCTTACCTGCATGACAAAAAGGTAAACCAGCATTAATATTTGTATGGTTTGTGAATTGTCAGGACTGTGTTTTATGGAGAGTACAAGTGCACAGGTGATGGTGCAAACATGGCAGATAGAGTGCCTTATGCTCGGAAGCTTAGTGATGTGCAAGTTTTGCCTTACCTTAACACATCTTACATTGATGGCGACCGATGGTTGAAGCCATACTGGGATTCACTAATATCTGCTTGAATCAATCAAACATAGAAATCAATTGTATTGTGAACATGGAAAAGGGGAAAATGTACTCAATTCTTTGATTTTTCTCACTTTATAGCACATTGAATTAACGATTGTGCATAGACCAGTCCTCCAGAGATGTATTATTTTTTTACAAAGATTTATCAATAGTCTGATGATCTACATTTGAGCAGCACAAAATTGGTACAGGGAAAAGGGAGGTAGTTCCAACTGTTGCAATTACAATAACTGGCATGTGAGCAACCAACAACAGGCTGACTAATACCAACATTCTTACTGCAAGAGCTCAAGTCCAACCATCTCATCTCATATCCTAATGAAAATTGAAGGATCCTGCCATTTTCTTGTTGAGACAGCTGTTTTTTGACAACCACTATTCCTAAAATGAAATCTCACTGGGTGCATGGAATGTCCGTCCACGGCATATGGCTTCCAGGTTCTCTCCCGCGTAAGAACAGAGTGGAGAAACTTCAACACCTGAAGTACAAGTGAAGGTATCATATAATCAGTAAATTTCCAAAAGAAAACACTTGCTGACAGTCCTAAAAAATTTCTAAATATAAATATACAGGCAGACCATTACCTGTCATATACAATGGCACAGAATGAGTCAAAAAGCCACCTGCAGCAACCACCCATCGGCTGTGAAGGCGGAGCAGCATTAATCTGGCGCTATCAGGAGTATCATAAGTTGCGCCATTAGCATTCTTTACTGGTGCAAATTCCTCCTCCCTCAAAATCTAGAATATTAGGTGCCAGCAATACCAATGAGATCTTTTTCAAGCAAATGTTTGCTTTCAGTAATAAAATAGAAGAACTTGACAGAAATCGTGAATAAGAAGTCAAACCTCAAATAGAGCTGTTGATGGTGAATAGGTGAACACATCAAATATAAACTGTTCAAGCTTTAGGCCTGTTGTGTACCCATGGATTGAAGGAATCTTCTTCTCCGCTAAATGATAGCTGGGCATTGGATTTTAAAATTAAGAACAGAACATGGAGTGAATTGTAATTTGATACTGAATTAGTGATTGGTGTAAGATATGCAACAATTACATTGCAGGAAGAAAAAAAGGATAAAATACAAGAGACTGTATCATAAGACACTAGTAACAAATGATTTATCATATAAATCAACACAATAATATCTGTTCTATTATTAAACAAGAGTAAAACAAGCTCTATGTTCTGATCTCTCTCAAGGGCTAGAAATAACATGCTAATTAGGAGAGAAAAAGAAAAAGAAACATGCATATTTTTGATTGTGGTGGTTCAGATTCTGACAGTATAGATTAATTGAAAGATTTGTGTAAGAATATTTTATATTTAGCAATAGGCACAAGAGTATAACTCTATTTCCAAAAAAATACACAAAATCTACCTGAACAATTGTCGTTTTTCTATAAATTATGTTAGAATCTAGCCATACAATTCAGAAGAAAATCCGGCTAGTTCTCTATATTACTAAATAAATTGATAAAATAAATTACACTGGTGAGAAGCTTGCTATAATTGAACTTACAATAAGAAAAGGAATCTCTAATTACTATGTTAATCACCTATGCTTAAACCTCTACTTTTTGTATGGGAATAAATGTTGGAATGGAAAGAAACATCATGAATACATAGAGTGCATGAACAAAACAGTTCTTCAATGAGAATACTCACATGCTATCCTTTTCAAGACTATTTGTTACTTGATTTAGAAAATCCAAAGTGAACATATGCAAACATACCTGCCAAAACAAAAGGAACACAAAATTACAGAGGATGAGGTGGCACCCTGGGGGGAGAAGGGGATTAGAAGAAACATACATTGCTCCAACAATAACGAAGGCGTCCTGTTGTTTGATTGATTTCAGTAGTCATAGTTGCATCCATTTCACTGTACTCAACTACTGAAAGAGGTCCACCCCTGCCGCGCTGAACAAACACTCCAACTTTCTCCTGTGGATAGGCCTTTAACAACACAACATAATAATGAAAAAAACCAATGAGGTGAATAATTGGAGCCCAAGAATAACTTATCATTCTGCTAGGAATTGGATAATGTACTGTCATACCTTCCTTACAACCTTTGCAGCAGCGGACACACCCTTGTCAATGAAATATCCTAGGAATGTTGGATCTGCAACACGGACCTATATCGAAGAGAATCATTGTTATTAACAGATGGAGAAGCTCCATTATGATATTTCAAAAAATAATGTACGCACCAATACATTGTCAACTCCATAGCAATCTACATATTTGATCCCTTTTCCAGCCATATCATCCAGCAGCCTTTGATATTTTAGAGCTGAGGCATGATAAAAAAGAAATAAATAACATAATTGTTATTAACATCAATAATACACACCAGCTCCATTGTGATATAAAGAATTACCAGCATATACTCCACCGTTGCCATCAGGAGCCCTTGCTACCTAGTTTTAAAGTTTCAACAGGATGTTGCAAAAGATATCATTACCCCCAGAAGATAGCATCGTTGAAACAAATTTATTATCACAATACTTGTATTTTGATTCAGACAGTCCAACACTGGTTCAGTTGCAATGGACAAAATAATGCATGCTGTGCTGAATGGGAGTGAAACACAGAATTAAATAAAGCAAGACAAAAATTACCTTATATGGTGTTTCCATAATAAACCTTCCATCAGCTGAAACACATGGGAGAGTACCTTGCTGGAAAAAGTGGACCTACAAATAATGTGCCAAACATAGTTCTTAGCAGTGAAATAAGAGGTTATGTTTGAACTTTACTGAAATTTGTGATCATAACAAAGAATCAAGTAACCATCCTTACTTGGTCAGGCTCCAATCCAAAATATCTACGACTTTCAAAAATTTGCGAGTGGCTTCATCAGTAAAGGGGCTAGTCATTATATACCAGTGGATTTGCACAGTATTACCTGAGGCTTCACACATCTAACATATTGAGCATAAGAAAATTAAAGAAAGAGGAAAACAGTTTAATGTCATGCTCAACTAAATTACCATCAGTGGACTGAGCAGCCAGCTTCTGTATGCACAAAATTCGTTCCGCTTGAAGTTGGAAAAGTGACTTCCCAGATGGAAGCCCAATGCCTAAGGAGAAATCAGAGGAAAAACAATGCCACATCCATTAAGATCAATGAACAATTCAAAGCAAACTACAACTTAAGGTATAACTCCAAAATACTCTTAACATTATCAAGATAATAGTGTCAACAATAAATGCAGTAAAATACCTGCAAATGTTTTTTTTAAATCTACTTTCATAATAAACATGTTAAGGCCCATATATATATATAAGGCCCATATATCATCTAAGTCATCTAGGCCCATCTCATGGCTATATATATATACATCCACCTTAATGGTGGGATTATCTTCTCTCTAATTGAGGTTAGTAACATGGTATCAAGAGCTAAGGTTAGGGTTAGGGATCTCTAATCCCGATCTGTTTTTTTCCCCTGTTTCCACCTCCACCTTGTCTCCCCGATCCGCCGTCGCGGCTCCTCTTCCTGCCGCCGTCGCGGCCCGTCCGGCCACCGTCGCGCCCCCCCCCCCTCCGGCCGCCGTCGCGGCCCCTGCGGAGCGTCCCGACCGCCGCCGTCGCGGCTCCTCTCCCGGCCGCCGTCGAGGCTTCTCTCCCGGCCGCCGTCGCGGCGCCTCCGGGCTGTCCCGTCGGGACCTGCTTCTGCCTCGGCCTGCTCCTGCCTCGCCGTCTCGGCCGTCCAGCCACCGTCGGGTCTCGCCGTCGCGACTGCTGCGTGCCCCAAGCCGGTCCCCGCTGCTACTGCGTGCCCTCTGCTGCTGTTTTATTTTACATCTGTTCTGTGTTCTCTTTTTTTTTGTGGCTGCCATGACTCAATCTAGTGCTATTGCCATCCCTATCAAACTCGATGGTCACAATTATCGAGAATGGGCTTTTTCTGTGAAAACTGTGTTGAGAGGTTATGCCCTTGCATCTCACTTGACTGATGCTCCTCCCATTGATAAGTCAACAGATGGTTCTGATGCTGCAGAAATCAAGACCTGGCAGAATAATGATGGCAGAGTTATGAGTGCCATTGTCACAAGTATGAAGGAGTCCTTGATTATGAGTCTTGAGCATCACAAGACTGCTAAGGAGATGTGGGATTATTTGCAGCGCCGATATGTTCAGAATAGTGGTGCTCTGCTACATACTCTCATGACAGGACTTCATGGTCTTCAGCAGAATGATCTCTCCATAGATGAGTACTACACTGCCTTTGATCGCTTGATGGGACCATTGCTCTCCATGGTTCCTCAGTGCACTAGGGGATGTTCAGGCTGTTGTGATCAAAAGAACAAGTTCATTGAGAAGTTTCTTATGTATCAGTTTTTTCATGGTCTCAGATCATACTTTGAGTCTATCCGTATGCAACAGCTCAGTAACCCTGTCACTCCATCCATTGCTGATGTTTTGTCTGCCCTGATTGCTGAAGAGACCCGTCTTCATTCACTTGCGTCTGCTCCAATATCAGTGCCCCACAGTGTACTTGCAGCTTCTTAGAGGTCCAGCCCAGCTACAGGTGGCTCTTCTGAGGGTACTCTGTGTGACCATTGCAAGAAGACTGGTCATCGTTCGGAGAACTGCTTTGTTCGGTATCCAGAGAAGTTGGCTGAGTATCGTGCACGCCGTGCCCGTGGGTGTAGTACCTCCAAAGGTTTTGTGTCCATTGCTGTTGCCTTCCCTGTCAGTGCTGCTCAGTCATCTTGGGTTCTTGATTCATGAGCTTCTTTTCATGTGACATCTGATCAATCTCAATTGGTTGCTTGCAAGCCGGTCACTGATGGTGCTTCTGTTCAGACAGCTGATGGTACATCTTGCCATATTACTCATCAGGGTTCACTTTGCAATTCTCAGTTTTCTGTACCTAATGTTTCCTTTGTACCACAGTTGTCCATGAATCTTCTTTCAGTAGGTCAAGTCACAAACCATAATTGTTTTGTTGGATTTGATGACTCATCTTGTTTTATTCAGGATCGTCGAAGCGGGATTGTGATTGGGACTGGCCATCGCCATAGAGGTGCCCCTAGCCTCTATGTTTTGGACACCTTGAGGCTTCCTTCTTCCGCTGCTTCTACCGCTCAGGTGTCATCCGTTGCATCGGCACCTACCTCTTCCTTCGCCAAGTGGCATCATCGTCTTGGTCATCTATGTGGGTCTCGGTTATCTACATTAATAAATAAAGGTTGTTTAGGTCCTACATCTATTGAGTCTAGTTTTCATTGTAAGGGTTGTAAGCTTGGCAAACAGATACAACTTTCATATCCCTCTAGTACTTCCTACTCTGCTAGACCTTTTGATCTTGTTCATTCCGATGTATGGGGTCCTGCCCTCTTTGTTACAAAGGGTGGTCATAAGTTTTATGTCATTTTTATTGATGATCATTCTCGATATACTTGGATTTATTTTATGAAACATCGTTCTCAATTGCGTTCCATTTATCAGTCTTTTGCTCGCATGGTTCATACTCAGTTCTCTACCTCCATTAATTTTTTCGCTCTGACTCTGGTGGTGAGTATTTATCTGATTCTTTTCGCTAGTTCTTGACCGCTGAAGGCACCCTTGCTCAGCTCTCATGTCCTGGTGCCCATGCTCAGAATGGTGTTGCTGAACACAAACATCGCCATCTCATAGAGACTGCTCGCACCCTTCTGATTGCCTCTTTTGTTCCTTCGCATTTCTGGGGCGAAGCTGCTTCCACTGCTGTTTATCTCATTAACCGACAACCTTCATCCAAACTGTCTGGCAAGAGCCCCGGTGAAGTCCTTTTTGGTACTCCTCCTAGGTATGATCATCTCCGGGTGTTTGGGTGTACGTGCTATGTTCTGCTTGCACCTCGTGAGCGAACTAAGTTGACAGCCCAATCTGTTGAGTGTGTTTTTCTAGGATATAGTCCTGAGCATAAGGGTTATCGTTGTTATGATCCTTCTTCTCGTCGCATACGTATCTCTCGTGATGTGACTTTTGATGAGAATTGTCCATTCTTTTATAACCAGTCTACCCAGTCATCCTATTCTCCCACAGAGTCCACATCGTTTATGTGTCTCCCTCTACCCAACGATCCTTCCCCACCCACCACAGTTGCACCTCCACATTCTAAACCACCCATCATACATGTTTACACTCGTCGTCCCACTAATCCCATAGATTCTCCATCGAATCCTAACTCGGCCAGTCCTAATGTACTTGTTTCTGATGATTCTAACATACTTGATGAGTCACATGCTATCTCTGATGAGTCACAGGTTGGTTCGAGATACAATCTACGAGATCGTGCTACTATTGAGCCTCCTGACAGGTTCGGTTTCCCATGTGTAAGTGCCATCGTTGATGAGCCATCCACTTATCAAGAAGCCTCTAGTAGTCCGGAATGGCAACTTGCTATGTCTGAAGAGCTTGCTGCCCTGGATCGTATTGGCACTTGCGATATTGTTCCATTACCCTCACATGCATTACCAATTACATGCAAATGGGTGTTCAAAATTAAGACCAAGTCAGATGGCACTATTGGGAGATATAAAGCTCGTCTTGTTGCTAGAGGTTTTCAGCAGACTCAGGGTGTGGATTATGATGAGACCTTTGCTCCTGTTGCCCACATGACTACTGTTCGTACTCTGATTGTCGTAGTTGCTACCTGTTCTTGGACTATATCTCAGATGGACGTCAAGAATGCTTTTCTTCATGGTGATTTGCATGAGGAAGTTTATATGCAACCACCCCCAGGCGTTGATGTACCCTCTGGACATGTTTGTCGTCTTCGTCGTGCTTTATATGGTCTTAAACAAGCTCCACGTGCTTGGTTTGAGCGCTTTGTCACTGTGATAAGAGCTGCTGGTTTTTCTCCCAGTGATCATGATCCTGCCTTGTTTGTTCATCTCTCGTCACATGGACGCACTTTGCTTCTTTTGTATGTGGATGATATGTTGATAACGGGTGATGATGGGGAACATATTTCTCAGGTGAAAAAGCAACTTAGTGAGCAATTTCTGATGTCTGACCTAGGACCTCTCAGCTATTTCTTAGGGATTGAGGTTTTACATTCTACCAAGGGCTATTATCTTTCTCAGTCCAAATATATTCGAGATCTTATTTCTCGTTCTGGAATTACTGATAATTGGACGGCTGTAACACCTATGGATCTTCATTTACAGCTTCGTCCTACTGATGGCACACCTCTTGAGGATCCCTCTCGATATAGGCACATTGTGGGCAGTCTTGTTTATCTCATTGTTACCAGACCTGACATTGCTCACGCTGTCCATATTTTGAGTCAGTTTGTGAGTGCTCCTACTTCGGTTCATTTTGAGCATTTACTTCGTGTGCTGCGATATTTACAAGGGACATCATCTCAGTGTTTGTTTTATGCTCGTGATAGTCCGCTTCAGCTTCATGCTTACTCGGACTCCACTTGGGCGAGCGATCCGATAGATCGCCGCTCTATCACTGGTTATTGCATTCTTCTTGGTTCTTCTCTTACATGGAAGTCCAAGAAGCAGGCAGCGGTGTCTCGCTCCAATACAGAGGCAGAACTTCGAGCACTTGCTATTACCACATCTGAGATTATATGGCTTCGATGGTTGTTGACAGATTTTGGTATATCTTGTGTTGATCCTACACCTCTTCTCTGTGATAATACTGGAGCCATACAGATTGCTAAGAATCCTGTGAAGCATGATCTTACAAAGCACATTGGTGTTGATGCATCATTTACTCGGTCTCATTGTCATCAGAAGACTATTGCTCTTCAGTATGTGCCATCCGAATTACAAGTTGCAGATTTCTTCACTAAAGCACAGACTCGAGAGCAACATCGGCTTCATTTGCTCAAACTCAGTGTTTCCGATCCACCTTGAGTTTGAGGGGGGGTGTTAAGGCCCATATATATATATATATATATATATATAAGGCTCATATATCATCTAAGTCATCTAGGCCCATCTCATGGCTATATATATATACATCCACCTTAATGGTGGGATTATCTTCTCTCTAATTGAGGTTAGTAACAGAACATAGGTCAAAAAGAACATGGAAATTTAACATCAAAATTTTACTGATGAAATATACAATGAGAAAATAATGTAACAAAATAGTAGGTGATAAAATAACATTTATTTGTAGTCACATCTAAATAATATTAATGGCACATCCACAGTCGAAGTAGCATGCAACAACTTAAGTATGAAGACTTACTGAAGCATCCCTTAGGATCAGAACTGCCAAGCCTTGTTCCCTGTCCACAATTAAAGTGAGATAGATGTTGGATAAGTGAGATTTTTTTCTTCGGTATGCAGTACATAGATCTTTTTTCCATAATTCCGTTATGCGATTTTCAGGAGTTTTAGTACCTGACCACCAGCCAAAAGGACAACAGCCAACTTGCCCTCTGAAATGGCTTTCAAGCCCCTCTTCCACCACCTCTGTTTGTCCTCATGAGTTCTATCTTCCAAGGTCGAGACACTTGACTCTGGCACATGCTCAACGGCTGGCACAGGAACACCTGTGCTTCCGAGCACCATCACATGAGTCAGAATTCAGAAAATTCACATGGTATACATAAGCATGGTCTCTGGATGAATAATCTCGCACCTTGTGTTCTGAGCGAGCATCGAATGATCCGGTCGATCCTAGCAAGATCTAAGCTCTGAAACGCAGTTCATGAAACTCAGTAACCATGATCATTGATCAATAAGGAAAGACTTAAAAGGAAAAAAAATGCATTGCTATCAATTCTCTTTGACACGAGATCACAATCAACTGCATTAATTAAATTACATAGTTGATGAAGTATGGATGCAAAGTGCCACACTAAATATCTTGGCTTCTTTTAACTACTATCTTTTCTGAGATCAGTAACCCATCTGACACGAAATTTTTTAACTACCAATTCTGGCACAATTGCAACGCAAAATTAAATATTTTCGCATGCTTCAATAAAAAAATATATATTATCTTGCTCAAAACCAAATCTTCATTCATGCGGCATACCAACTCGAAACCGAGTGAATATTTAGGTATCACCACCCGAGCGCAAAAAGCAAGCATTTTTCACGCACGATTGAACCCAAAGATGGATAGAGAGAGAAAGCGAGCGAGCGAGCCAGGATCTTGGGTGTGTCGCGGCTCACTCACCTCAATGTCCCGGAGTAGGAAGTCCCGCTCCTCGGGCGCGAGCTCGTCCCAGAGCGCGAAGGCGCCCTCCTGGCCGTAGTCCTTGAGCCTCTCCAGCAGCTCCTGCGGCGGCGCGGCTCCCCACCTCCCCACCGGCGCCGGCGCCCTCGCCGCCACCACGATCTCCGCCATCTCCCGGCTCGAGGAAGGATCGAGCTGGTCCTAGAGAGAGAGAGAGAGAGAGAGAGAGAGAGAGAGAGAGAGAGAGGGCACGATGAGAGAAAGAGATCTGAGGATTGTGGTGGCGACTATGAGATCTTGAGGCGATTGGTAGGACGCCGGAGGCTGCGTTGATTGGGTCGTCATTGCCACAGCGTTTGTGTTTGTCAGTGTGGAATGTGGTGGTGATCACTGATCAGTTCAATTCCATACTCACGTTCTCCTATGATATTCTATCCGTCTAAAAATTTAGTCTTTCTTACTTAACTCCCGTATATGCTTTCAATCATAATAATCTAACCATTTTATATAAATTGAAATAAACTAGACAACTTATTCTACCAATTTATTATAATTTGAAGTACAAATTATAACAATTTAATAAGTTAGTAGAATCCAACATTTTTTTTATAAACTGAATTGTTATAATCCAAACTAAAATAAACGGGACCTTAAACACGTATATTATTTTGATCTATAAAAAGGTTATAATATTTTTCGGGTAGATGAGTGTGAGTCCAAAAGTATTTTAAACTTAAAAATAATACATTTTAGAATAGATGGAGTAATTGCTCTAATGACATTTATAAATTAAATTAGAGATATGTCATATTTGATAAGGATCATATAGGTCTAGTTTGAAGAAAATCAACGAGGAAGGGTAAAGACTACCGCATGAAACCGTATATTAGATCATGATATATATATATATATATATATATGTTCAATTCCTAATTTTAATTTAGTTAAAGTATACAATGCATGAGAGATACGTAAAATAATAAATACTAGGAGGGGACCAGCCGCTCGGTGTCCATGTCCAGGTCATCGTCCACGTTGGCAGCGGGTAGGTCGTCTCGGAACCGGCTCCTCTACAGTCGGAAGGTTGACTGCAGAGGGCAGTTGGGCTCCGTAGCCGTCTGATCTTGATCGGATGGTGTGAAGTCCCCTTCACTCTCTTCGAAGCCTCCTATGAAGTGGGTCCCACCTGTGCGAAGCCTCCCTCCCGCGTCCGTCCGATCGAAATCGGAGGGCGCTGAAGGGCAGACTTCCCTTTGTAGTTGGCGAGGCCGACTGCAGAGGATCTCGTTTGAGTCGTCTCGTCGTCGTCCTGGCGACGGGTGGCGAGCAGAGGGGTGGCGACAGCGAAAGATTTGCTATTTTGGCACTCTTAGAATGTACATTTTGTTATAATAACACTTCCGAAGCTGACATGTAGGACCATTTGAGTTAATGAAAGTATGTCCAGATTTCAAAAATACGAAGTATCTTCTTTGGAGTGCTAAAATATCAAATCTCTCAAAGATGTGCACTTTATTATAATAGCACTTTTGAGGCTAACATTTAAGATTATCTAGGCCAATAAAAATAGATCTAAATGTCAAAAATATCGAACCACTTTCTTACGTAGCTCCGTCGACAGTGAGAGCAATGAACTCAACGGTGAGCTGGTCCCTCTTACCGCTTTCCCCTTCGCATCCATCGCTTCCACCCTGTTTTTTTTTTTCAGAAACAGATTGCCGCGCACACCGACCGGAGGGAGATCGGGGGGAAAGCTTGGGCCAGCGAAATGGCGGAGGAGAAGAGCACACTGCAGGTTATGAGGGAGTGGGTCGTCGAGCACAAGCTCCGGTCCGTCGGTGAGCCATCTTTCCGTTTCCCCCATCTCTCTTTCTCTTTTGTTCGTTCTTGATGTCAAATCTGCTTCCTTTTTTCAAGGGACACTGTGGCTGACGGGGGTCGTGAGCTCCATTGTCTACGACTGGTCGGGGGTCGTGTGTCATGGTGGAATTCTTTTATCTTTTTGTAGCTATGCATTCATCCTGCAATCTTTCTTGTAGCTGTTGAAATCTTCTAGGTTCACCTGAACTAATTGTGAAGCACTAATAATTGTGTTTCATTTTTACGATTGAATTCACCCTGTGTGATTTGGGCTGACTTACCTCATCATATACAAAATTTCACTTAGCTATCTGCTTGTCAAGACATGAAAAAAAGATAACCGCAAATACAAGACTCGATATGCATAAATTCTGTCAAGAGAACTAAACAAAATAGTCTGCAATCCCAAATCTTAAGCCAAAAGAACACTGATACCATCTGTGTTGGTTCTGGATTGCAAACAACCAAACAATTTCATCAGTAATCAAGTTATGTTAGTTATCCCAAACTTTTTTCCCCTACCAGTCTGCATATGTGCTTTGTCAGACCAAATCTGTTGGAATTATCTTCTATGTGTTATTCTCATGAATTTATTTCAGTTCATTGTTATCCATCCCCACTATCTGTTTGGTAGCTCCATTTTAGTTCTCTAGAACCAGCAAGCAGGTTTGCTAATTGTTCATCTATAACATGGCACCCTCTTTGTAGAATAATATGAGGACACAATATACACTTGCATACTTCAAAAACAGTAATGTTAGAAGTTAGAACCAGTGTGGATAGTTCCATTAAATTGCACATCATTGTGAGCCTATCATAGAGAGGAGCAAGTTACTGCTATTTACAAAAAGGCAAGTGTCCATTTTCTTCTGGAACGGCCTCAACCAATCTCTTGACAGCAGACATACATAAGAGTAATCAAGTTATGTTAGTTATGACTTATCCCAAACCTTTTTCCCCTACCAGTCTGTAGATGTGCTTTGTCAGGCCAAATCTGTTGGAATTATCTTCTATGTGTTATTCTCATGAATTTATTTCAGTTCATTGTTATCCAAGTTGATGCATTGAAGTTGAATCATGATAGTAATTAAAACAGTAATCTAATATGGATGCTACAAATTCATATAATATGTTTGTTCTGATACCTGTGAAACAATGTTTTAGACCATACACTATGTTTTAGACCCTTTCTGACTTTTTGTCCATGATTTTCTTTATTTGGATTGCTTAGATGGAAAACTTAGATTTAGTTACAAATTTTTTTAAGGGTCTTTTAGATTGTGGCAGATAGGAGTTCTTACATGAATGGGAGTTTTTAAACAAGTTCATAAAAACTGAAACTGAGAAAAAGTGCATAGATTGACACTAAGATAACTTTTCTGTGTGTAAATTCAGTTTAGCATTAAATACAGTGTCCATTGTTTTTTCTGTCAACTTATTTCAGTTAGCTTCTAAAGTTCTCATCAAGGTAGTTTCTCTTTTGCTACCTGTTCAGTTTGTATGTGTTTGTCTTCAAGCTATAAAGTGTTCAGTTTGTATGTGTTTGTATGCTGCTTAAGATATTTCAAAAAGAATTTTTTAAATAAAATTAATAATCAAAGTTTGTAATAAAAATCAACGTCGTCGTTTAAAATTTAATGGATGCAGTATTTCCTATGCCTCCGTGACCTCGTTGTTGTTGTCGTATGCCACTTAAGATAAGTTCGTCAGTCTGTAGATGGCGGCTAATTGTGGTCAAAAAGTCAAAGTGCCAAATTTGGCTAACTGTATAAGTCAAGTTCACTGTGAACTTGTTATCTGTAGATGGCGGCTAATTGTGGTCAGAAAGTCAAAGTGCCAAATTTGGCTAACTGTATAAGTCAAGTTCACTGTGAACTTGTTATCTGTAGATGGCGGCTAATTGTGGTCAGAAAGTCAAAGCGCCAAATTTGGCTAACTGTATAAGTCAAAGTCAAGTTCAGTGTGAACTTGTTATGCTAATTGTGGTCATAAAGTCAAAGTGCCAACTTTGGCCAGCCGTATAAGTGAGCTTGCTATCTGTAGAGAGGGCAGGAGAGAAAGGAATGGAGGGTGACTTGTGGCTGCTGTGTGCTGCGCTGGCCGCCGCGGCAATCGTCTACTACCTCACCGGCGTGACGCGCCGACGATCGGGGCGGCTGCCTCCTGGACCTTGGCCGGTGCCGGTGGTCGGCAACGTGCTCAGCCTGCGGGGCAACATGCACCACGAGCTGGCGCGGATGGCGCGCCAGTACGGCCCCGTCATGACGCTGAAGCTGGGGCTCGTCACCGCCGTGGTCGTCTCCTCGCCGGACGCAGCGAGGGAGGCGTTCACCAAGCACGACCGGCGGCTCGCGGCAAGGGCGTTGCCGGACGCCAGCCGAGCGCGCGGGTTCTCCGAGCGGTCAATGATATGGCTGCCGAGCTCCGACCAGCGGTGGAAGACCCTGCGGGGAATCGTGGCCACGCACATGTTCTCCCCTCGGAGCCTCGCCGCAGCGCGCGGCGTCCGCGAGCGCAAGGTGCGCGACATCGTCGCTTACTTCGCCAGGCACGCCGGGAAGGAGATAGACGTCAGCCAGGTCGTGTACGGCGGCGTGACCAACCTCGTCTCCAGTGCATTCTTCTCTGTCAACGTGGTTGACGTCGGCTCGGAGTCAGCGCACGGGTTACGGGAGGCTGTGCAGGAAATTGTCCTAGCGATCGCGAAGCCGAACGTATCCGACCTCGTCCCGTTCCTCCGGCCGCTCGACTTGCAAGGTTGGCGTCGCTGGACGACGAAGCGACTCGACAAGATCTTCGGCATCTTGGATGGCATAATCGACCGCCGTTTGGCCTCCGCCACGGCGGAGAAGCACGACGATTTCCTGGACTCCCTCCTCGAGCTCATGTCCGCCGGCAAGATCGCTCGCGACAACGTGAGAGCCATAATGTTCGACGCCTTCGGCGCCGGGACCGACACGATCGCCATCACAGTAGAGTGGGCGATGGCGGAGCTGCTCCGCAACCCGAGCGTGATGGCCAAGGTGCGCGCGGAGATGAAGGACGTTCTCGGCGGCGGCAAGGAAACCATGGAGGAGGACGATATGGAGAAGTTGCCGTACCTCCAGGCCGTCGTAAAGGAGGCTATGCGTCTGCACCCTGTGGCGCCGATACTACTGCCGCACCGGGCGGCGGAGGATGGCGTCGAGATTGGCGGCTACGCCGTGCCGAAGGGGTCGACGGTGATCTTCAACGCATGGGCTATCATGCGCGACCCAGCGGCGTGGGAGAGGCCGGACGAGTTCATGCCGGAGCGGTTCTTGCAGAGGGTGGAAAAGGCGGACTTCCGAGGGAAGGAGTACGACTTCATCCCGTTTGGGTCCGGCAGAAGGATGTTACTGAGCGCTTTTCCACCGTCAATGTCGTCGTCCACCCACTCAAGGCCATCCCTCTATCTGTATCTGTATCTCTGTAGTCGGACGAGCTTCAAACTTATTTGAAGTTTCATCGTTGTAACGCCCGTGTTAAAATAATTAAAAGTAAATATATTAATAATTAAAATAATATTTGGATTTTCATAAAATAATTCAGAATTATGAAAAATTATTTTTCTAGAATTTTATACTTATTTTTCTTTTTTTTAAAAAAAAAAATTATTTCTCTCTTTAAGTTTTTTCTCTCGGGTAACGCGTAGAACTCATATGTCATCACCTTTCTCTCACCCTCCTCTCTTTTCTCTCTCTCCCACTCCCACCATGCACGAACAAACCTTCTCCCATGGCAACCGTCGGTCGTTCCGCTTCCCCCGTCGCTCACGTCGCGTCGAGGCCGCTCCCACGACGCCGGAACCGCCACCACCCTTGCGCACAAGTTTATTTGGCCGTTCCCTCTCTTCTCCATTCCGTTTTCCCCATTTTCCACCTCAGAGCTCTCCTTCCTCGCCGTAGCCGTGTCGTCATCGTCGTCCCCCAGTGAGAACTCCTCCCTTTTCCTTTCTCCCCCCTTGGGCTTGTCGTCGTCGCGCCGCCGCCGGCCACCGCCAGCGCGCTGTCATGATTCATACTTAAACTTCATGACAAATTCATACTTATCTACAACAATGAGCATAAGCAATATCATGATTCAAAGTTCAAACAACCAAAATGCTTGTCATACTCACACTAATTCAGGTTGATGTAAGAACAATCAGTGTTAGTTGTAGCTAGTGAAACTGTGTAAGTTCCAAATAATATGGTCCCAGTTCAACTTGACAGACAGTGTTAAGTACAGAAGAAGAACAAAGATTGATAGGCAATAGGTAAAAGAATACTCACCTTTAGATCTAGCAAAAAAGAATCACCAATAGCACATCACCCAAAGTTGTTTATCTTTTTGGCAAGGTGCAGCAAGCAGCATAATTTTCTTTCTTCTGTATGCATGTGCGACGAAGGAAAAAAGACTGCAATTGCTTTCTATTCAGAAATAGGATGAGATGGGGTTGCTGTCAGGCACGATGGCCAACGGGTTATCTCCTGGGAAATTTGAGGATTTGCCATTAAAAATTTTGCATAATTTGATTATTTGCCACTTGTATGGATGACAAGTGAGACCATCTGAGTGTATGATAGTGGGCCAAAGTGGCAAATAATCGAAGTCTATTTTTAAGAGTGGTAAATCATCAAATATTTCTCATCTCTCCTCTAGCCCTGGTCCTCCCCAGCACGTCGTCACCGACGTGGCCATGGTCACCGTTCGCGGCTCTGGCTTCTGATCCGGCGGCGGCGGCGACGCTGGCTGTTGCGGTGACCATGGCCGAGAACTCCCTGCTTATAGTCACGAAGAGCTCACTGGGGCAGTGATGCAGTGTCACTCCCGATGGAGCGGATCGACGTGTGCCTGCTCCCCGCCGTGGACTCCCACGACTCCCTACTCACTCGGCTCCGACGGTACGATGGCGGCGGGCTCAACGCGTGGATGTCCCGAAACTCCAACTCCTCCACCACCACCTCCTCCTGTTCACCCCTCTCCCTCTCCTCACCTCTTCCGTTGTTGATGACGATCTCTCGGCCGTCGCCGCTGCTTCCACTAGCCGCTGTTTGTTCACTCAACATGTGTCACTGCTTGCCGTGGGTGATGTCATCGCCGCCGCTAGTGCTCCGCGACCCACGGTGGTGAACGCCATGGGCGAGGGGGCGACGACAAGGTTACAACATAGGGATGGAGGAATTTCACGAAAAACCTGCTTTTTCTGATTTTAGTAAGGCCATGTTTCGTTCCTTTAGTCCAAAGACTAATGTTTAGTCTATGGACTAAAGTTTAGTCCATCACATGTTTGGTTTTATGGACTAAATCTCATAAATAGATTGAACAAAGACTATTTTACCCTTACAATAAGAGGCATGAGTTTTCCCAACACACTTTAATGAGAGATAGAAGTGTACAAATCTTACTTTAGTCCAGTTTAGTCCATCTCATATGGACTTGAGGACTAAAGCCTTTAGTCCAAGTTTTAGTCCACTTGTTTGGGTGTTTTGGAACTAAAAGTGCATAAAAATAGTGGACTAAACTTTAGTCCATGGAACCAAACAGGACCTAAAATTCATAATTTTATCTTTTTCGTGTATAAAATCTCAGGGAAACGGGTTTTCATACGTAAAAAGCACAACTCAACAAAACGTACAGCGCGTGACCTCCACGCCAAGCCGAAACGGCCGAAGAATTAGCAAATTACCGGAAACGCAGGAGCTTTTCTACAAAAGTGTGACGTGGAGGGTTGAGGGAAGAGCAGATCAGGAAGGTTTAAAGTATAGAGATTACACAGCTATATATAAGGCAAAAGAACTAAAACTTCTTTTATACCTGCCAGTGTCGCCGCGTCAGTGTTTTTTCTCTTCTTCCGGTTGTCTATGTAGAATTTAGGATAACTGGTATCAGTGAATTCAAGTATGATTTACTGCAAAAATAGCGGTTGAAATTACATAGCACTTTTTTTGGCCAATTTGGGCCAGCTAAAACGACAAACGTCAAACATTCAGATTTTTGGGTGTCAAACCTAGATAAATTTGTTCGAAGTATGCCTTTTTTATATTATTTTTCATGGACCTAATTACTTTGGTTATGTATATGATAAATATACTTCCTTGTGGAAGGTTTTTTTTCAGGATTTTTTTATTAAGTGTATCGGTTAATCTTTTAAAATAAAAACAATTTCAGCATTTAGGGACGCCGCCAAACATCAACACCACATCAACCAAAACCATTCAGAATTTGAGCCAAAATTGATGAACCATTTTCTTGTTTAAAGAGAGTGTATATCATTTTCAGAGATGGCAGGTTCACATGCACTATTAACTCTCAACTCTAACAAAAAGAAACAAATGATCGTCAACACTGAAGAATCCATCATTCTTGTCCAGGAAGCAACAGATGATCAGAAATAAAAGATCAATTATTGCAATCGCGAGAGATTAACGACACAAGCCAATTAGCAAACCACAAGTTGATCAAGCATTAGTCTTCAGTTCATGGCATGAATCCCCAGCAAGTGCACACAACCGGAAAACAGGAAACAAAGTTGACTCCATTACTCGACATTCTCTCCGTCAAGTATGCTGGTCCGACGGCAACGGAGAATCTAGTCAGATGTAAATACTATCTAACAGAGTTAGAACAAGCTACAATCATTTTACAGCATATACCATCACTGAGGGGACATGAATTCACAGCTGAGTGCTAAAGATAGTACCAGGCTTTCCTCTTTAGCCTTTTGCATGTGCACAATAATAGTGCCACATTTATTTACTTCTGGAGAAGTCACTTGGGAGGAAACCAAGCACCATTGAATAGTTTATCTGATGGCTTCGGCACTGGGAGGCTGACATTGTCACCTTGTGTATGGTTTCGAGTATTATCAAAAGAGGAAGTGAAACAACTAGGTGAAGCAGACCAATTTGGTGATGGGAGTTCATTTAAGTCCTGTTGGTGAGGGAAGTATTCTTCGACAGCTGAAGTATCATCGAGGACAGGGATGTCCCCTGTAAGGGTCTTGAATGCAAACTCAATGCATGGATCTGACCAGGAATTTCCAAACAGAGATGGCAGGACCAGCCCAGATGGATCAGCAGGTGCTGGCTGGGCAGGTGCTGGGGCTGGCACATCTTGGTATTCAACATTTAATGTGGACCTAGCAACAGGGTTTCTATCTATTTGCATGGAAATTGGTGGCTCCTGATTTTCAACATTTTTCCAAAAGCTTGTGACAGGTGCTTCATCTTCCAGCTCAGGAGCTAACGAGAAACCAGTTTGCAGGGTATGGTTTTCACCATAATTTGGCAACAAATAATTATCAGTGTTTTCCCCAATGGTCTGTGTTGGATTCACAGTTAAAGCTTGCATGAACTGTGGCTGATTGGTTGTGCTTTCCAGCATAGTTTGTATTTTGTTGGCAGTGCCAGTTTGTCTCAACTGGAATAGATTGGCAGTGTTGTCCTGACTAATCCGCATATGATTCACAGTATCTGCTTGCCTTTGGTGAGACTGGTTGGTAATGTAATCTTGTGTAGCATGCATTTGAATCATAGCATCTTCTTGTCTTGATTGTAACTGATTGACTGTGTTTCCTATATTAGTTTGCAATTGATTTGCATGGCTCAGCGGTGACTGTGAGTGATCAGTAATGTAGTCTGGTGCAGCATGTATTTGAATGAAAGAGTCTGCTTGGCTCAACTGTAACTGGCTGACAGAATTTTCCTGATCTGCCTGTATTTGATACAGAGGGTCTGTTTGGCTAGACTGCAACTGACCAACAGAGTTTCCTTGATTAATATGCATTTCAGTCACAGTGGCTGCATTGTTCAGCTGCAACTGTGAGTGATTGGTATTGTATTCTTCGATAGTTTGTATTTGAGTGAAAGAGCCTACTTGGCTTGACTGTAACAGACTAATAGCATTTTGCTGATTTGTCCATATTTGATTAGTGAACGATTGGCTCAGCTGTGACTGATCAGTACTGTCTTCCTGCATAATTTGTATGTGATTAGCAGCGTCTGTTTGACTTGACTGTAACTGATAAGCAGTGCTCTCCTGGATAGCTTGCATTTGAACGGTATTCTCTGCTTGGTTCTGTCGTGACTGATCAGTAGAATTTTCTTTAATCGTATGTACCTCATTGACAAGATTTGCACTAGTAGGTTCATCTTCAGGCTTGGTATTTAAATCATGAGTAATCTTCAGTGAAGCTAAGCGGGGCGATGTTCGGAGAGGCGTGGCAACCTTTTTTGCAGGTTTGGTTTTACACTTCTTGGGTTTCACCTCTGCATTTGGTTCTTTTCTTTTTCTTTTAACAGATTTGCTTCCCCTTGCAGCATCCTGTGAAGAGACTGGTGGAACATTGTGGTAATTCAAAGCATCAACTTTGTTGGCATATTTTTCTGTTGCTATCATCCCTTCCAACTCAGCCGTCATATTTTTGGTGTTGAGTCCTCTATATGGACTGAGCTGTTCCTCCCATGGCAGCATGACACCTTCTGAAGTTAGCAGTTCACACTGAATAGCCTTATCGGCAGTGCCAGGCCTTGTAAGCTGCAATGATGTTGTCTGATTTTCACAAAATGATCTAATAAGTACAATTATTGGGAAAGGGGTTTTCTAACCCATCTTCAAAATAAAACTTTGACCACAAACTTCTATTTAAGTATACATGCAAAGTACAATAAATTTAAATTATTGTGAATTTACTTTTCAGGGCAGATCTGGTTTCCATGTATCCAGTCTAAACAACAAGCATGACCAGAGGGAGTAGAATCCATGTAGTAGAATTGAATTTAAAACGAATTTATACCGTTTTTTATGTGATGTCAGTGTAATTGAAAAGCCTGTTTCTCCGCACAGGTGGGAAAAAGAGCATTTTGTAATTTCTACGAGGAAGCAATCAGGATAAGAGCAGTTAGCACGTGGCAGGTGGCTGATGTGTGACCTTGAGGACACATAAAACAATTAGGACCGAACTCCAAAAAATTTAACTAGAGTAAGAGTAGAGATGTTCAACTTGAGGTGTGTGTGGTAATTAGGATAGCTAACATTTATTCCTTTAATGTCCTGATGGAAGAAAGCATATGTCCCAGTCACAGTCCCAGTAACTCGAAAGTCAAAACAAGAACTGAAAGGAACTCACATGAGATTGGTTTTCACTAGTATGAGGATCTTGAATAGTTCTCTTTTTTGGCCTCGTACTGCATTGAGATATGTCCCCTGATTTTACAAAACGCAATGCATCCTTCAGAGAGCGAAATTCATATCCACTGACTGGATCAATGTAGTACTGCAGAGATTAAAACAAGGCAAAAGTAAGTCTATGTAAGGTATTCTACAGCAATTCGGGAATGCCCTGAAGGCTTTCATTATGGTTACATGACCTAACAATGCAGTACTCATTATATAGTTGACAAGGGGCACACTCAATGTGTCACCGGCCGGAGAAGTACTATGGTTGGTAGGAACTAATCTTCTTAATTGATAGAAAAACGAGGTAGTTGGTCGAGGCCCTGGACCTCGTCGTCACGGCGGCGGCGCAACAAGGAGGTAGGGGAATACAGGGATGGTCAAAGCCTAAACTGAATAATCGACCACTAAACATCTATTGGGGTTGTTAGAGTGTGTGTGTGTGTGGGGCCCCCGGTGTGTGGGCCCCTCCTGTAAGGCTCCCCTTTTATCCTCCCAACCCAAGGGAGTGGAATCTATCCATCTATCTCTTCCTACATGGTATCAGAGCCTTAGGCTCCACCTTCCCTCCTCTTCTCTCCTGCCGCCGGCGCCGCCGTCGCCTCCATGGCCGGCGAGCCTCCTCCGGCGAGCACCACCTTCTCCTTCTACTCCTCCCCTTTTCGTGGGCTGGGTTCCGCCACCATGGTCGGATCCGCTCCTCTCCCGCTTGGATCCGCCGCCGGGGCGACCGGATCTGGCGCCACCGGCTTCCCCCCGCCGGGTTTCGCCGCCGCCGGCCTTCCCCCGTCCTGCCTCGACGCCGGCGCCCCTCTCCTGCCCGGATCCGCCGCCGGGGCGGCCGGATCTAGCGCCCCCGGCTTCCCCCCGCCGATTTTCGCCGCCGCCGAGCTCCCCCCGCCCTGCCTCGACGTCGGCGAGGTCGGCTCCGCCGCCGCCGGCCTCCCCCCGTGCTACTTCGCCGCCGCCCCGCCCGGACCCGACGCCGGGGCGGCCGGATCTGGCGCCCCCGGCCCTCCCCTGGCCCCTAGGGTGCCGCCCTCCTCCCCCCCGCCACGGCCATGCAGTGACCGACCATGGGGAGGGCCCTCCTTCTGCAACCGGCCTCACCGGCCTCCCCCGGGCCCCGGTGGCGCTGCCCCTGCCATGTCCTGGCCGACCCTGGGTGGGCCGCCGCCCCTCCTCCCCACCGCCGTGGCCTCGGGCTGGCTAGCCCCTCCGGATGTGGTGGCTGCCGACGCCGCCCTTGCCACTGCCAAGACTGCTGCCGCCGCTGCTCGGTGCGCGCGAGCGGGCAGCCGCCCTCGCTTGGGAGAATGCTCGCCAGACCGCTGATGCCTTGGCCCAGCATGTCGCTGAGGCCGAGCATCACCTCAGGGGTGTTGACCCCCACTGCCACCGCGGCTCCAGCTGTCGCCGCCGATCCGGATGCCGCACAGCTTCACGCCTAGGCGGTCGGTGTCCAGAACATCCGGGCGCTGGTGCCAGTCACCCTCGATCCCTCATCGTCCTCCTACGCACGCTGGCACGACCTGGTGCTCCTCACCCTCCAGCGCTATGCCCTGGATGACCACGTCCTCATCGACACTCCGGTGGTCGCCCAGGGGTCCGTTTTGGCGGCGCATGGACAACGTGGTGCTGTCATGGCTCCTTGGGTCCATCCCTGTCGAGCTCCAGGACATCGTGCGGGAACTTGGTGGCACCGCTCGGCAGGCCTGGGTTGCGATCGAGGGGCAGTTCCTTGGCAACCGCGAGGCTCGTGCTCTCCAGTTGGACGCTACCTTCCGCACCTTCGTCCAGGGGATCTCCCCATCTCGGAGTACTGTCGTCGCATGAAGGGAATGGCGGATTCTCTTCGTGACCTTGGCGAGCCTGTTGCGGACCGCACTCTTGTCCTCAACATCCTCCGCGGTCTTGGAGACAACTACGCCCATCTCCGGACATGGATCACGAGGACAGTGCCGTTCCCCTCCTTCCACAAGGTTCGTGATGACCTTGTCCTCGAGGAGCTGACCCGGGGACTCACCCCCCCTTCTACTACCGCGACTGCTCTCATCACCTCCGGCTCCAACCGACCGACCTCCCACCCACCGCAGTCACCGGCTCCCTCCCTTCTTGGTACCCCTACCGCCGGTTCCACCACTAGCGGGGGGGGGGGGCGTGGTGGCGATCGTCGTCACCGGGGAGGGGGGCGCTGTGGTGGTACAGGTCGCGCTCCGGCTCCTACCTCCGCCACACCAGCCCCTGCCGCCGGGAGTGCGCCCTGGCCATCCTTCTCCAACCCATGGACGGGTCGCATTTCCATGTGGTCGGGCCAGTTCACTCCTTAGCCTTCTACCCCACCTGCGGCCATGCTCACCGGGTGGCCGGTCCCGCCTGCTCCTTCGGCGTGGGGTCCGTGGTCCGGTGGGTGGGATCAGACGGCCCTCGCGCAGTCATTCAACACCATGGCGTTGACTCCGCCGGCCGCCACGGATTGGGTGGCCAACTCGGGTGCTTCCTTCCACACCACTCCCCATGATGGTATTATCTCCTCTCACCGCCCCCACCCATCTCACCCTTCTTCCATCATGGTTGGGAATGGCTCTTGCCTTCCGGTCACCTCCGTGGGTGATGCGACTCCTTGTGGGTCTTTTTGCCTGCAAAACATTCTTGTCGCTCCTGACATTGTTCACAACCTTCTTTCCATTCGTCAATTCACCACTGATAATTCCTGTTCTGTTGAATTTGACTCTTTTGGTTTGACTGTGAAGGATATGGCCACCCGGCGTCCTCTTCTCCGCTGGGACAGCACTGGACCCCTCTACACGCTTCGTCTTCCACCTTCCGCTGCTCCACCTTCGTCCGCCCTTGCCGCCACAACGTCCACACTCTGGCACTGCCGGCTTGGTCATCCCGGTGTCGACATTTTGGCTCAGCTTTGTCGTAGCTCCTCTATTCCTTGTACTAGGGCCACTAGTGAGCACATTTGTCATGCGTGTCAATTAGGTCATCATGTTCGCCTACCTTTTTCTATTTCTTCCTCACATGCTGTTCATGCGTTTGACCTTATTCACTGTGACTTGTGGACCTCTCCGATCATGAGTATTTCTGGTTATAAATATTATCTGGTTGTTCTTGATGATTTTTCTCACTACTCATGGACGTTTCCTTTGCGGTCCAAGTCGGATGCCTTCCCCACGCTCACTCACTTCTTTGCTTGGGTCTCTACTCAATTTGGGGTTACTATCAAGGCCGTCCAATGTGATAATGGTCGTGAGTTTGACAACTCTGCTTCCCGGGCTTTCTTCCTCTCGAAGGGAGTCCAGTTGCGCATGTCCTGTCCCTATACCTCCCCTCAGAATGGCAAGGCTGAGCGCATGATTCGTACCACTAATAATGTTATGCGCTCCATGCTCTTTCAGGCTTCGGCTCCCGCTCGCTTCTGGGCTGAGAGCCTCCTTACTGCCACCTATGTGCTCAACCGCCTGCCTTCTAAGGCCACGAGCGCTCCCACCCCTCACCATGCCTTGTTCGGTACCCCACCTTCCTACACTCACCTTCGTGTTTTCGAGTGTGCTTGCTATCCCAACACTTCTGCCACTGCTCCTCATAAGCTTGCGCCCCGCTCGACCCTGTGTGCGTTTCTTGGCTACTCCTCCGATCATAAGGGGTACCGTTGCTTTGACCTCTCCTCTCGTCGTGTTCTTATCTCACGACATGTCATCTTCGCTGAGTCCGTCTTTCCTTTCTCCGTTGACTCCACACCCCCCACCAGCCTTGAGTTGGACTCCCTGTTTTCTACTGACCCGGTGGTTCAGCCACCTTTGTCCTCTGCAGGTACATCACCGGCTGTTCCGGTGGCTCTCCCGCCAGCTGACGAGCCGTGTGTGGCAGCGGAGCTGCCCGCCGTGCCGCCCGCGGCCCCTGGCTGTGCCACGTGCGGCCACTCCCCACCAGCCGGCGTGCCCCCCATGCCATGCGCGGCCCCGAGTCCTCGTCTGTGCCGCACGCGGCCCCTTCCCTGTCGCCTCCTGCGCCCGAGGTTGGCCCGCTATTGCCGTCGGCGCCGTGCCCCGTGTCCCCGCGACACCTGCCGCGCCACGCGCGGCCCCGACATATTCTTCCCGCTACGCTAACCCTGTTCGGGTCTACCAGCGCCGCCCGACGGGAGTTGCACCGGCCCGCTCTCGCGCCGAGCCGCCGGTGTACCACCCGCCCCTCCTCCACCGCGATCCCCGCCACACTCACCCGATGGTGACTCGACGGGCTGCGGGGGTCCTCCGTCCAGTTGACCGCCTGGTCCTCTCCGCCGCTACGGCGCCGCCAGTCTCTCCCATACCCTCCACTGTTCGTGGTGCCCTGGTGGATCCACACTGGCGCCACGCGATGGAGGAAGAATATGCGGCCCTTCTGGCCAATCAGACCTGGGACCTGGTGCCTCGCCCCTCTGGCTGCAATGTGGTCACTGGCAAGTGGATCTGGACACATAAACGCAAGGCAGATGGCTCGCTGGATCGCTACAAGGCTCGCTGGGTCCTTCGGGGTTTCACCCAGCGCCCTGGAGTTGACTATGATGAGACCTTCAACCCAATGGTGAAGCCTGCTACTGTCCGGACCGTGCTCTCCCTAGCTCTCTCGAGGTCCTGGCCAGTTCACCAGCTCAATGTGAAGAATGCCTTCCTCCATGGCACCCTGACGGAGACTGTGTACTGCAGCCAGCCTGCGGGTTTTGTGGATCCCGCTCACCCTGAGCGTGTTTGTCGGCTCAACAAGTCTCTGTATGGTCTGAAGCAGGCTCCTCGGGCTTGATACAGTCGTTCGCCTCCTTCCTGGTGTCTGTGGGGTTCAGCGAAGCCAAGAGTGACACTTCTTTGTTTGTCCTCCACCGCGGTGCTGACTCAGCCTACTTGCTGCTTTATGTGGATGACATCATTCTCACTGCGTCCAGCCAGTCTCTACTTCAGCGGATTGTCTCCTCGTTGTAGCAGGAGTTTGCCATGAAGGACCTTGGTGTGCTCCATCACTTCTTGGGAGTGACAGTGGAACACCGCCCTGATGGCCTCTTCCTTCACCAGCGCCAGTACGCCTTGGATGTCCTTCAACGCGCAGAGATGACTGACTGCAAGCCCTGTGCCACTCCAGTCGATGCTCTGTCCAAGATTTCCGGTACGAAGGGCACACCAGTGGATGATCCCACTGCCTACCGAAGCATTGCTGGCGCCCTTCAGTACCTCACTTTCACTCGGCCGGATATCTCCTATGCGGTTGCAGCAGGTGTGCCTTCACATGCACGACCCCAGGGACCCGCACCTTACCGCTATGAAGCGGATTCTCCGCTACCTGCGCGGCTCCCTCGACTTTGGGCTTCACCTTCGGCGTTCTCCTATTGCTGACCTCGTGGTTTACACTGACGCCGACTGGGCAGGCTGTCCAGACACGCGTCGCTCCACCTCCGGCTACGCCATCTTCCTTGGTGGCAACCTCGTGTCTTGGTCATCCAAGCGGCAACGGTTGTCTCCCGCTCCAGTGCCGAGGCTGAGTACCGGGCTGTTGCCAATGGGGTGGCCGAGGCATCCTGGCTCCGGCAGCTCCTCGGGAGCTCCATTGCCCCCTCGCCAGGAGTACGTTGGTCTACTGCGACAACGTCAGCGCCGTCTACCTCTCCACCAACCCCGTCCAGCACCAACGCACCAAGCATGTGGAAATTGACCTCCACTTCGTTCGTGATCGTGTCGCCGTGGGAGCTGTCCGTGTCCTACATGTGCCTACCACCTCCCAGTTCGCCGACATCTTCACCAAAGGCTTGCCTTCCTCCACCTTCTCCGAGTTCCGCTCCAGTCTCAACATCCGCTGCGCCGGAGTTTCGACTGCGGGGGGGTATTAGAGTGTGTGTGTGTGTGGGGCCCCCGGTGTGTGGGCCCCTCTTGTAAGGCTCCCCTTTTATCCTCCCAACCCAAGGGAGAGGAATCTATCCATCTATCTCTTCCTACAGGGGTCCTGTTTATACAGACACAGGACCAGCCCCTCTAATTGATCTAACAATGGAAATAACAAACTAAATCATGAGTTCATGACTTGCTAACTTAAGAGCCAAACTAAATCATGACTTGCTGACTTAAGAGGTAATCAAATCTATTTAATTGATCCTTAATCCTTATCTGATCTCCTTGGGCATATTGCCTTCTTTGGCCAGATCCCCTGCTGCTACAGTACTGGTGGTACTGTTCACAGGCAGGCCAGGCCCACTTCTGGGCCTATCCATCCCCTAGCCAGCCCATGCTTGTTGTTCCTTGTCCGTGACACAGTGTTACACTTGGTGGCTGCCTAGGCTGCTGAGCTGTTTTTTCCTGCCTAGGTGGCTGCTAACTCGCTTTGGTTTCTGTTTGTGCAAGGCTCTGGCCTGCTGCCATGCTTGTTACTGGCACTGAGGGCAACACTGGGCACACTAAAGTGACTAAACTGTAAATTTACTAAAGTGACTAAACTGTAAATTTTATAGAAAAGAATTGAGCATAAACCTCATATAAATGTGTTAATGCTATCAGATTATATATGTACTTCTCAACAAAGATATGTTTCAAATGGCATTAGGAAAAAAACAGCATCCACAAGTAAATGAATAGAAATGTAGCAGTTCAGAACGAATGAGTTTATTGTAAACATGGCATGCTAAACCTAAGGACACGGCTGAAAGGGGTTTTTGCCAGAAACATGTGGGGTTTATCATGCTTTTAACTGCTTTGCTTATTGAGATGACTGCATAGAACAGCATACACGCAGAACATGTTAAAAATATTTCTTGGGTGATGGGTCATGGGTGATTACTCTATCTCAAAGCAGAATAGAGATGCAAGTGGAACAATATTTCTGGTTGGTAATAAAATGTTGAGATGCAGCTTAGAACCACAAGAGAGTCTTATAGGTAAACAATATTGGCACAGCTTAAGAATCATCAAGAGATATTAAGTGCAAGATATTTACACATACTAATGACTACTGACTAGGGATCAGTGTGGTTGTTGTGCTGTGCTATGGAATCTAGTTTTTCACTTTTTCTTACCGATTCTAGCAAGATTTTCATGTCACAACTCACAACTCCAAAGAAAAGGGTATTATTGTTACAGCTCCAAAAGAAAACAGTGTTTCAAGTAGCTATTAATTGACATTTAGAATCAAACAAGTGCTTTGAACAGGCACCAAAATGTCAGACGGAGCCTTAGATACATTGTTTTAGATGGAATTATATAAATGAGCAAAAGAGAAAAAAGTGTGCACTACAGAATACCGAATCAGTCTTCGTATTTGGTCCATTCTTCCTTGGCTTGTCCTCTTTCCACCATCCATCAGGAAGCCCATTAATGCCTATCTTATCCTTGTTTCAACCTAGCAATGGAGTGACTAGAAGTAGTTAGTTAATTGTTTTAGATGGGGAGAAGTAAGAGAAAAAGGATCATTACATCATACCATATCATTCTTGTCATTTGGTGCACTTTCCCCGTCTTCTTTCGAAGATTCATCAAGCAGCCCCTTAATACCTAGCTCATCCCTTATTTGAACCTATCATGAAAAGCATTTGAATTAACCAGATATACTATTGTAGATGGAAAGGAGCAAGAGAAAAATACATTGTGGAATACCATATCACTCCTGCACTTCAATCCATTCTTAATTAGCTTGTCTTCTTTCCACCATCCATCAGGTCCCTTCATGACTGGTTTATCTTTGCTTTGAAGCTAATAATAAAATAATTATGGTGACATAGTGTTTTACATAGAAAATCTTAAAAGGTGAGAGAAAAGTAAGGATCATCACATAATACCAGATCACTCTTGTGGTTTGGTTCATTCTTTCCTGGACTGCCCTCTTTCAAACAACCATCAGAAAGTCCATTCATGACTGTTTCAACCTTGGCTTGAGCCTAGCAATGAAATAGAGAGTGGTCATTACTGGCATACTTGTCATGTGCTTGGAACATATGAAAAGGGGTAGGTTATGCTAGAAAATGTGCATACCTTGAGAGAGGGGCTTCCTCTAATAAGCCCACTTCGAGTTCTAGAACATGAACTCTCACTGGAATCTATCTGGATGATTCCTCTAACAAGTCCACTTCGAGTTCTAGAAACTAACCCCTCTTTGGAATCCACCACAATGTTTCCTCTAACAAGATTGCTTCGTGTTGTAGAACATGATTCATTGCTGGCAGCCACAATAGTGTTTCCCCTAATAAACCCACTTTGTGTTTTAGAGGATGAGCCTTCACTTACCTCCACAATGTCATCTCCCCTAACAAGCCTAGTTATAGTTTTAGAGCATGTGCCCTCATTGGAATCCACAAGGCCATTTCGTGTTTTAGAGCATGAACTCTCATTGGAGTCCACAGTGCCATTTCTTCTAACAAGCCCACTCCGTGTTTTAGAACAAACTCCCATGCTAGAATCCACAATGTCATTTCCCCTAACAAGCCCACTTCGTGTTCTAGAACATGAACTGTTGCTGTAATCCATAATGTTGTTTCCCTGGTGCTTTGTATTCTAGAACATAAGCTCCCAGCGCGGTTACTTCAGTTGACAATGACCTGTTCAATCGCACCAAAATTCAAAAACATTAGTTTTCCTGAAAAAAGCAGAAGAACAATAAATATGTCCTGTAAAATAAAATAGCTATGATGATGATGTTGTTAGATTATTTCTCAAGTTTGCGAACTGTTTTTTGAGAAACAGTGCTTAAGAAACAGACCTGTACTGAATACAAAACTTTATTCATTAGGATTTGTATAATTGAACTACGATGATAATGCACAATATTACCTCTAAGTACATGAGTAAATTATGTAATTTATATGGTGCATTATTTAGTCAAATAGATGAGAAATTCAAGTGTTTCATGTTTTAGACTTGTTAAGGATACCCTTTCCAACCTTGTGTACCCAATCAAGGAAACCATGTTTAAAATCTCAAAGAAATTGCGACCTTGTGCAGAAAAAACCTTACTGAAGAAGTGAAGATTAGAGAAACAGTTTATTCTTCTCAATTTCCCCTTAATACTACTCAGTTTGAATCCAGCCCATTGATCACTTAACGGCTAACGCCAGCCAGCATGCAAACCATTCAAGAGTTCTCTGATGGACATGAATTCCCATACTTTTTCCATTGATTTATAGGATAATATGTGCATAACTGAAAAATTACCCTCATGTAACAAATCATGTGGCATAAACAAGAAAGAACTAATTTTGTATTGCATTTAGCGGCAAATTATCAAATCTCTCGGTATTGGGTGGGGTTCAGGCGAATCAAATAGTAGAACAGAACAGAATCCCCAAAAGAATTAAACACCACCAGCAAAAGCAAAGAAATAGATCGAGTCCAGGTATTAGATCCCCCACTCGACACCAGTTCAGTACAGTCCGAGGCCGAGAAGCATACCTTGGATGCGAGGTCGGTCGGTCGACCGGCCGGCCGGTGGAAGGAGGCCTGAAGCCGTGTCCAGCGGAGAGGGATCGACGAGGCCCGCCAAACCTACCGCCTCCCGCCGCCGGAGACGAAGCTCTCGGAATCAGCGAGCGACCCAAGACGCGCGCGCGCGTCAAGGGAGAAACCGACCTAAGAGAAGCGGCTGGGTAGGACAAGGCGGGGGAGGGGGTCGCCGCCCACCGCGGCTGCGGCCATGATCACCGCCGGGGTCCGGAGATTTGGGGAAATTAGGGTTAGGACGCGAGAGCGAGAGCGAGCGAGAGAGAGAGAGAGAGAGTGGGAATGGGGATCGCGGAGGGGGAGACACCGTGGAGGATAGAAATGAACAGATTATTATTAATTTATTATTATTATTATTATTACTAGAAAATTAAATTATATAGATTTATTGTTAAGAATTGTTAAATGGTTCTAAAATAATTTTAATTGTTAGTCAGATATTTTAAACCGTTTGGTTGACCTGATTGATGATGTGACTATTACTCTCTCGTTCACATTTAAATGACGCGACTGATTTTTATTTCAACGTTTGATCATTCGTTTTATTCAAAACAAAATTTTTGAAATATCATTTATTTTGTTATAATTTATTTTATTATTGAAAATACTTATATTTTTTATATTTGTATAAATTTTTTAAAATAAAACGAATGATCAAACATTGAGATAAAAGTTAACTGTGTTGTTTAAAAGTAAACGGAGGGAGGGAGTACTTGTTAAGAGTGAAAAGATCTAAATAGTCTTGAGCTAATGATATAATATTGATTTTTTTATATGAAACAACAATTTACATGTAATTTAGAATAATTTAATAATATGAGTATAAAATCGAGTTAGCGGCTTCATTCCACACAAGCATGCTTTAGCTACCTTATTATTGATAAAGTTGACAAATTAATGATGAGAGTAAATAACCAAAATATCTTTATTAATAAAAAATAATATTACTTAATCGTGGGGATAGGTAAGAATATAGAAAAAAAAGTTTTATGATAAAGTGGTTGGGTTACAAGTGAATTCTTTTCCGAGGGATTATTTGCTATCATAAATTTAAACTTTAAAGTCTTCAAATTACTTCAATAACGGTGCTAGTTCATGTTGGAACAAAATTTGTTATATCACCTGTACATATTATCTTCTTAAGTTGTACCAACTAGCTCTTATAACCCAACATTTTAAAGTTATTCCCAATAACAATGTTTTTTTAATAAAATCACAGCTCAGTTTGGTTTAAGAACTTAGGGATTGTTTGGACGATAGAGGCTAAAGTTTAACCCCTGTCACATCGGATGTTCGGATGTTAATTAGAATAATTTAATATGAGTTGATTAAAAAACTGATTGCAAAACCCTAGGCTATTTAACGAGATGAAATTACTAAACCTAATTAATTCATCATTAGCACATTGTTATCGTAACACCACTAGATTTGTTTCGTAAATTTCTGATATATCCGGTACAAGTTGCACACATTTTAATTTGTAATAATAATGAATCGTGATCAATCTCTATTATTATAAAGCGGCTAGTTTTCGGTTCTTCAGTCCGCAAGAACCGTACTGCCCTCCCACTTCCCACAAAAAACCAATCAAAACTTATATCCTATAAAAATCGGTGCCCCAACCGCCCGGGCTGGAGCGCCTGCAACCGTCCCGGCGCACTGTTCCACCCTCCCTGCAACGCGCGCGCATGCATGTGCGCGCAGCAACTTGCGCTTGGCTGCGTGAGAAAAAAAAAGAAAAGAGGAAAAAGAAAAAGATGAAAAAGGAAAAGGAAAAAGGAAAAAGAATAAAAAATAAAAAACAAAAAACAAGAAAAAGAAAATTGTATTTATATTTCAATATTTTAATTTATGTATTTTGCGGGAAGTAAAAACTCTTAGATTTCTGGAAAAATCACGTAGAAATATGAATTTTGCGCAAAACCCTATTATAAAATAGATTCTGTTGCAAAGCACATGCCGCTGACTAGTAATATATATATATATATATTCCAAATAATATAGATATATAGTAAAATAGTTGTATATTGCTAAATCTATTTTAGTTTATCTCGATAACGACGAAGAAAATTAAACCGGAAGCAAAAAGCCAATACTAGATACACTGCAATTAACTTAGGGCAAAATACAAGCTGGATCAACTTGTTTATTTCTTCATCGTCTTAGCGCATCAATCGATTCATCGATCGATCGATGCAGCTATATTTATATTATATCCGGCGAACAAGCTAGTAGCTAGCTACATGCATGCATGGATAAGCAGCAGCTCAGCTCGGGCGATGATCGATAGCTAGCTAGCTATCAACACTGCTTGATGCACTTGCACTCGCGGAGGCGCATGCCCCAGTCGCAGTTGCCGCCGCCCCATCCTTCCTGGATGCACACGGCGGCGCAGTTGTGGTCCGACGAGCACATCCCCTTGAACCCCGCGCTCCGCCGCCGGCACGTCTTCGCCTCCGCCCCCGCCGGCCCCGGCACCGCCACCTCCTCTGCAAATGCATGCAATTGCAAACAAACTGAATATGTATATATCTTGCATGAAATTAAATTAGCTAGTCGATCGAATATTCGTACGTGCGACGAGGATGAGCAGGAGGAGGAAGACGCCCTGCGCCGCCACCTTCCTCGCCGTCGACGTCCACATGGCCGGCTAGCTGGCTGGCTGACGACTCTCTGCTCTAGCTGGTAGTGGTAGCTCGATCGATCGGATCAACGACGATGAATCAAACTTTAATTTATACCTTCTTGCGGATGTAGGTTAACATAGGAATTGCTCGGCTTTTATAGGCCATTGGAGGCGGTCGATCGATGGAGCTCTCATGCATGCAGCGTCGTCCACGTGGAACGCCGCGTGGCGACCGAGCAGCTGTGCGACGACATGCATGCACGCTTTGATCACCGCGATGGCAATGCATACGTGTGCCGTATATGCTCATCACCCTTCGGAATTTGGCATTTTGCTCAGCTGGCACAAGAGCCGATAGGCACGGCTTCTCAGCCTGACAGGTGGTAGGAGTGAAGCTGCCACGTGTCCACTGGCTTCATCGTCCACCCCTATAAGTAGCTGGTGATTCTTCTTCCTATTTCGTTAAGCTGCGGCCTGCTTGATCTCCTTGCAACCCGTTAATCACAACCAAGCTTACTTCACTCGTCCTTAAAACTTTTTACGATCATCTTTGTCAGAGTAATTAGCAGTTGTTGCTGTGATCAAATGGAGGCCACATCCAAGGCGACAGCGTGTGCCGTGCTGCTGATGCTGCTCCTGATCTCGCGTAAGATATTCTTAATCTGTTCGGCTCAGCTGTTGCAAAAGGGAAATTAGCCAAGACTAAACATGATTCATCTCTGATGTACGAGCCGTGTTTAAATTATTTTCGGTATGTTAACCTGCATGCACACTCACGTGGCGGCCGGCCGGGTTTCGTCTTCGTTTCAGACAACGGCGGCGGCGGCGGCGTGGCGGAGGCGCGGGTGTGCACCGGGAAGAGCCAGCACCACTCGTTCCCGTGCGTGTCGGACCGGCTCTGCGCCAGCCAGTGCGCCAAGCAGGAGGGCGGCTGGACCGCCGGCTACTGCCACTTCAGGGTCTGCACCTGTCAGAAGAGCTGCTAGCCGGCTGGCCGTCCGGCGAGCCGGCCGGCAGTGGCACCGCCCGTGCATGCCATAGCCGTACCTTGCCTGTACGAGCTGCTGCTGCAGCCGCTACATGTGTACTACCCACTACTCAGTAATAAAAGGGCGTAATCACACTGTGCTACCTGCAAATTAACCCCTCAATGAATGGCATCACGATGGAGGAACTCACACAGAAACGAGAATCTAATAGTCACCATCCAACTTATTGCAAGAACGAGAGCCCAAATTCTGTCACATCAGTATTCGGTGCTGCTCAAGCTAGGTGCATGAGGTAGATAGCTAGCTAGCTTGCTCAGTGCCTGAAGTGCCTGACGCCGGGTGAAGAGGAGGGAGACGCCGTACTTGTTGCAGCAGTCGACGGCGTCGCTGTCCCTGATGCTGCCGCTGGGCTCCGCGATCACCCCGATGCCGTTCTGGCAGGCCTCTTCCACGGCATCGTTCCAAGCTGTTGCATTTTGTGGCAGATCGTGTTAACAAGCCATCTATGATGATGCTGGTAACTTGGCCATAAATCATGTTTGCTTAAAACAAAACTAAAGATTAAAGCCAAAGACTTGTAGAAACGAAACGCATGTTTCTTACCAAATGGGAAGAACGCATCGCTGGCCAAAGCGGCACCTTTGGCCTCTTCTCCTGCTTTCCTGAAAGCAATTCTCAGACTCTCCAGCCTGTTGGGCTGACCACTCCCCATGCCTAGCATGCAGTTGTTCTGAGGATCATCATCGGCAACAGCAAAGTTAGCTCACTTGATTAGTAAGTTGTTTTGTGAATGTAGCAGAGAGGGGAAGTGTACTGACCTTGGCTATAACAATGGCATTACTCTTTACGTGCTTGACACAAAGCCAGGCGAATTTAGCATCGGAGAGCTCATCTTCTTGTGGAGCCCTGTCGGAGACTGTGGTGAAGGTGATGTTCTCCGGGGTTAGATCATCAGATTCTTGAGCCAGCCAGCCACCACTGACTTGCCTAAGTGATAGCAGCCCTTTTCCACTTCTCTTGGCCTCCAGTATTCTCAATGTCTTTGACTTCCCTTTGAGGATCTCAAGACCTTTTTCTGTGTAGCCAGGTGCAACCACAATCTCATAGAACATTCGTGTCTGACCATCTGTAGGGCTCCTGAACTCACGGATTTCTTTTGCAAGAACCTGAAACAATGGTGTAGTGTGTGAATAACGGTCATGTCCAACAGAAACTACAGTTCATGAAGTCTACTGGATAGTGGATACCTCGTCAATTGTCGTATTGAAGGCAACTATCCCACCAAATGCACTAACAGGATCACCCTTTACAGCCAACCAGTATGCTTCAAGAACATCCTGTCGGGAAGCTACTCCGCATGGATTTGTGTGCTTAACCACAACACAAGTAGGGCTCTCAAATTCTGACACGCAGTTCCATGCCGCATCAGCGTCCAAGTAATTGTTATAGGACATTTCCTGCAATGAACAATGGTCATGCGTAGTAAAGAAACAGCACATTACCAGTGTTCTAAAAGGCGCTAGGCGCTAGTCGGGTGGCGACCCAGCGCGCCTAGGAGCGCCTAGGCGGCGCCTAGGTCCAACTCATTTTTCTTCATTTTGCTAGTTCCAACCATCCATTCCAGGCAAAGTTTTCTTCTTTTCTCCCACCCGAAGCCATTTCCCCTCCCCTCTCTTCCCCTCCGGTCAAGCCATAACCGGATCTGGCTGCATGGTGGTGAAGAACTAAAGAAGCAAGAGGAGGAGGAGGAGGCGGCAGTGCAGGATGTGCAGGGCCCGCTGCGAGGAGAGAGTGGCCGCCGGATCTGGCCGCCTACTCCCCTACCGCCGCCGGATCTGGCCACCTACCCTCCTCCCGCCGCCCGATCTGGCCGCCTTCTCCCCTCCCGCAGCCGGATCTGGCCGCCTGCCTCCCTCCCGCCGCCGGATCTGGCCGCCTTCTCCTCTCCCACCGCCGGAACTAGACGCATGCCTCCCTCCCGCCGCCGGATCTGGCCGGTCTTCTCCTCTCCCGCCTGCCTCCCTCCCACCGCCGGATCTGGCGCCTAGCCCCCTCCCGCTGACGGTTCTGGGCCGCCTAGGCGCCGCGGTCAACCGCCCAGACCGCGGTTTGACCCGCCTAGGCGCCCTGCCCGCACAGCCGGCCTCCGCGCGGCGCTGGGGTGGCGCCCAGCGCCTTTTGCCGCCTAGGCGCCCGCCTAGATCCGATTTTTAGAACACCTGCACCATTACTGGTGGGTAGTCCACAAAGATTGAAGTGGCCAGAAACAAGTTATGTGTACTGAATAAGACATACTTAAGTTAGATAAACATGTAACTAGTTACTAGGTACCATTAATTGAAAGAGAAGTTTTTTTCCAAGTTGCAATCATCCGTGTTTCATTTTTGAAGCAACAAAAGGCATGATTTTCTCACCTTCCCATGGTGCTGAATTGCTGTTGCAATACCACCAGCATTGACTAGAGAAATACTCTTGTCCCCGTAGAAGGCGGCCTTTGATGAGGATTTTCACCATAACGAAGTGTAGACTTCAATGACAGGGGCACAGTAAAGCTAGGAGGAAATGTATCTCCTACATAAGACCATGCATGACAGCATGATGATGTCTGACAAAATATTGACAAATGATATGAGACCATGCCATTTACTAAAATATGTAGCCCATACCTTGCTTTGACTGCTTCCATAGCCACTCTGAGACGGCCGAATCATAAGAAGCGACGTGTTGAAAGGCTTTCCATGCCAGCATCTTACGGAATTGCTGGTCATCTTGTTTTCCTTGTAAGTACTCTAACAGAGCAGGGTAATCTTCATGATCCACAACAACAAGAACATCCTTGTGATTCTGCCGGGCATAGAGAACACATTACAATTAAGCAACAATAGAAGTGTTCCTATCAATCAACTACATGATACCATGTGTATAAATGGTTGGGAAATCCAATTACATGTCAACATGGAATCAATGTTGCATGAAGATTGAAGATTACAACAATGAAACAAACCTTGCTAGGTACATAATTTAAAATAAGGAATAAATTACCTTGGCTGCAGCTCGGATCAATGTAGGGCCACCAATATCAATGTTTTCAATGCCATCCTCAAAAGAAATTACACCAGAGGTGACCTTGTTATAGAATGGATACAAATTCACCACAACCACATCAAATGTCCCTGTGCCGAACGGAAAATCCTAGTTAACTAACAGCACCTCATCACACGATATTTCCTTTACAATGTTTGAGTGAAGATAATTCAGTAACATGAGTGGACTAATAATCTCACCAATTCCATGCTCATTCAGCGCCTTAAGATGATGCTCTTGATCTCTTCGGGCAAGAATACCACCGTGTACACTGGGGTGCAATGTTTTAACTCTTCCATCAAGCTGAAATTACCAAAAAAAGAAAAGATCCATCACATAATGTGCCCTTTTTGTGTTAACAAATATGATCCAGGGGTTACTAGACTAAGTGATATTATAAACAGATATTTCAACAAATGCAGCGGAATTAAACAAAAATTAGGTTATACCATCTCAGGAAAGTGTGTAATTTCTTCAACTTTTGTGACATTAACTCCAGCCGCTTCCAGGCTTGATGCTGTACCACCAGTTGAGACAATAGAAAACCTACAGGAGCAAAATCTTCATAAGATATTCATAACTAGAATGAAGAAAAACAACAGTAGAAATCTAAGTTGAAATAACCGTGGTTTTTCCTTTATAAAAATCACATCTGTTATCCTGATACAAACCATCAGACTATATAAACATGCAACTGGGGGAGATAAACCATAATAAAAAGCTTACAATGAACATAACCTAACTTTGCAAAAGGGCAAATATGATAAATTGGTACTGCCTGAAATAGGAATTGATGTACAAAAATAGTTGGCTATGGTGATGATGAGACAAGCTATAAACCACAAAATACACAACACAATATAAAATGAACTTTAGCAAAACACAACTATCCGTTATACAACCGAAAAGAGGGAAAAACCCACGAGAGAGAGATTTACCCCAAGCTCCGAAGGCCATTCCCAAGATAGGCCAGGTCAGTTTTATCTGACAATGATATCAGTGCTTGCTTGACTCCTGCCCCTGTAGGAACTTGTTATTAGCTCACACTTTGAAAGATGCTTTCTAGTCAAGAACCATAAAACACAGAAATTAATGGGCATATAAACATCAACGAGATCCATGTTATTTGTTCAAAAACAACAATAAGCACAGCAACTTAAATATATTGACATGAATTTCTGGATGGAATTGAATGAACCAAGACAAAAGGGAACACGGAGTCATTGACTAGAATGTGGAATGAAAAAGCTAAAAAATGTTTTAATTCACACGCATGCTTGACCTTTAAACAACATGCCCAAGAGGTTAACTTTATCCCTGATCAATTGAAACCATCTAAATCTATAACAGTAGACTAAAATGACAAATAATCAAAAACATTTTTTAGGAGTGACAAATCATGGAATATCCCCATCATGCATTGCACTACAACCTACGCAATAAAAATCCAATCTTGTGTCATGCAAAGCATCGCCTCGGAACAGCTTTGCATCATCTTCACTGTTCCAGGAAAAATAACAATAATTTACACCAGGTCCCAAACCAAACCGAGAGGAGCAAGCAGAGACACCCACCGCTCGACCTGGCCTCGGCAGCCGTCGACACGCCAGCCTCCGCCTCCGCCGCGGCCATGGCTGGCACCGCCGCACGCCCCGCGTACGACGAGGACGACAAGCTGGGGACGCGGCGGCTCTGCAGAGAAGGAAACGAAACCGAATCAGAACCAACCAGACACTAAATAAGATGAAAAACGACAGAAAAAAAAATAGAGCTCGAGCACAAGCGTTGAAAGGAAGAAGCAGGCACGGAGGGAAGGAGCACCGGGTGGCTCGGAGCGCGGAGGAGGAGGTGGCGGCCGTGGTGCCGCCGGAGGCGCGGAGGCCGGCGCAGACCTTGGCGGCGGCGGCGGCTGGAGAGGAAACGGCGTTAAGTGGCATTCTCGTTATTACGACCCTCTAGTCTTCTCGGGGTGGCGTCGTTTTGTCGCGTAGAAGTGCGTGGAGTGGAAAGATAAATAAAGGATTGGTTTTGGGATTTTGCACATGGGCCATTATCATCAGCATGTTGCAATCCAGCAGGCCAGGAGCTCCATCATCAGCAGCAGCAGCTGCTGCTTCAGGCCTTACGGTGGGCTGATCAGATGGCTGAGTATTGGGCAGATGAGGACTGCGAGGTGTTCGTCCTGGACCTGACACTGCAGGCATGGCAGCGCGCCGAGGAGAGCAGGAGGATTCGGCAGAAGAACGACATCACCGCTGCAGCGAGAAAGATTCACATATCTTCGATTTCTTGCTGGATATCATGCCTATAGACGAGCTGGAGGAGGATGTTCACTCTACTTGAAATCTTTTGCATGGGTCAGGCTGATGGAGAATATGGCATTATGGCATCTGCTCACTCTAGAGCTTACATGCATGATCAATGTATCTTACTCTAGAACTGATCATGTACAATGTTCACCTACCCTGCACACAGCAAAATGCTACATCTGCTCACATCCCCTGTCTCTGAATCAAGCTGTTGGTACAAGAAAAAAGTTCATATATAGTATATCTGGCCTACATTGAGAAGACTTTCATGAGGAACATTGAACATCACACTGTTCTCTCTGCAGGCCCTTCTGAGGAAGGCATACACATAATTTACAGAGAACTTCTTGATGATCCCTGAATCCGGGCGCGCGTGAACGATGGTGTTCCCGAGGATGTGCACGATGCCGGCATCCTTGCACCGGTCCAGGAACTCCAGTTCATCGCCGAACATCTGGCTGGAGTACCTTGTCAGGCTGTTCCCCTTAGGGGTGACTTGGCAGGCAACAATGGAATCATGTGATGAGTAGGTCAGGTCACCAGTGGAGCACATTGTGTTGCTCCCAGCCTTTCCAGTCAGCAGCAGTGCATTACTTGATCTCTCAGTCTTCTCCTCCATCATGGTGAAGTCTTCAGAGTCTGAATAGTAGTCATCCATCATGCTCTCCAGCCTGACGAAGATCAAGAGCCTATCAAGGAGCATCTTCTCAAAGTCATCATCTTTCTTGTGGATGTCCTTGTATCCATACCTTGCGACGCAGCGGAACATGTGGAAGTTCTTCGGCCCAATCCTCTTCATGATGAACGTTCTTCGACTGGGCCAGTATATACTGGAAGGTACTTGACGCAAACGAAAAACGACAACCGAGTGAATGGCAGGGAGGTTGGTGATGAAATGTGAGAAGATATGTGGGACGCCACTTGCCAGCTCGGTGTATACAAAGCCTATCCCAGGAACCCTGACAAGGCCGAGGCTTGGTCCAAGTCCTAGAATCCAGGCCATTGAGACCTTGATGGCATCTCGAATTCATACCGCTTCACGGTACACAAATGCCACACATACATGATGATGAAGAAGGCAGTTGCAATGACCAATGGCACCCAACCACCTTGGTCCACCTTGATAATGCAGGCTGTGAAGTATGGGAGCTCCACCATCAACGAAAGCACGATGAAAGTGACAACAAGGATCCAGTGGCTTTTCCATACTAGCAGCATTATTGGGACCATGAGGAATGTTGTGACCAGCATAACTATCACCACTGCAGTGCCTGTTCATGCAACATTATAAGAAACAAGTAGGGTGTGAGTATCATCCATGGGAATGCAAAACGCGCCGTTAAGGTTCAGTCACCGCTATATTTTGATCAGTTGGTAATTACAGAAAGTAATGTTGTCTACTAGATGATGCTGACCCACTTACTTCTTAGGAAGGCAAGCTCATTTACAGCCCTGAAAACATCATAAAACATGGTAACAGAAAGTTCATTTAGGATTTAATCATTCAATGATTCTCCAGCTAGCTGTTATCTGAGTTGTTTCCATTGTACCACTGTACAGGTCATCTAGAATCTAGAATCAGTAATTGGCAACACATTGGGAGCATATCATGTCACAAGATGGAACATATTTATGACCAAATGCTTTTTTGTGTTTGGCTTAACAGAGACACGAATATTCTAGCTATCCCTTTATTCAGAAGCAGCAGCAACTACTGTTGATTTTAATTTAGTGCATTGGAAGTAGAAGTACCACATTCAAATTTCTCCCTAGGAGGAAGTTGTAAAGGCCAAGCTCACCATATGCATTTCCTATCTGGCTTTTGGTCTTGAATCCAGCCGTTACAGCAATGCAACAGAATCATATAGAACCCAGTTGATGCTAGGGATTGCCTTAAATCTGCTACGAGAAACTTCTTTGATGGTTTAGGGACAACACTGACTCGAGGAGAAACAGCCCAGTGCATGAGCTTGCTTTATTATTGAGTATGTAGCACGAATAGCTAGACTTGACTTGCAACTATTGCCCTGCGAGATCCTGCTGATGTGACGGGCAAGTGAAAAACTGGCCAGTATATGGCATCTGCAGCAATCAGGCATCACCACATGAGTAACCTACAGGCATACAGCACCAGTAAACAAAATAAGAACTCGTGGAATATGCACTTTGCCAAGTTGCAATATGCATTTATTTTGATATATCAAGGAGCCAAATGTGTTGGTTTTTGATGGACCTGGGATGGATCGATAGAAGGCACAACTACATGGTCCTGTTGCAAATATACGCAGCCTGCCCGGTGTATGCCAGGAGAAGGCAAGGGAACACCACCAAAG